>CM062859.1:616500-777724 GCA_031772225.1 Eubasilissa splendida | reverse complement strand
AGTCATTCGTTCACAGAATATAATTTAACAGACAGCTATGCATTCTGTACTTAAGTATCCATAATAATATTACGCTTCCCCATCTATATCTATGACTCTCTGGATGTGGCGGCATCTATAATCCTGCCACATATAGTACTGTGTACAATAAATATGTACCGCTTAAAATGACAGATTTCTAATAAAATAATTTTTGTTTTGAAAAGTAATTCAAAAAACTGAAAACGAGATAAAAGAAGTCACGGCACTCGATAAATACGATAGAAAAACAAAATTTGATATATGATGGTAAATAATAAATGTGGAAGAATGAAAGTGGATTGTTTGGGACTGAAAAAAAAAATTATTAATAGAGAAGAATAGTAATAAAATAAATTGAAGGTCATACAAATGAAATTAAAATCCAGAACGACCAGAACCTTTCAAATCACACTGTTGTCCACCATATGCCCACTGATTTAGTCTTGGTAATAGTTCTGAAATTAGTTAATTAGACTAGAGAGACAACCGAGCATATTAAAGATTTGTCATCAGAGACAAGAATAAAGCACAGAGAGACGCCAGCTATTTAATGGCAGTCAAATACTCATCCACAATCACAGTCCGTGTACAATAGAGTGATGAAATATAAAATTAATTAAGGGTTTGCGTGTGAAGTTTATGTAATAAAAAATGGAATAGATCCGTAATTAATACTAAAGGCAATAAAAATATCGGATATTCAGGAAAACCAGAAACTGGAATACGGCCCTGTTAAGTCATTTATAAATGACGATGATGGAAAATATGGTAGAAAAATACAGAATTTAAAGCAAGTAAAATGTTAAGTTAATATTGATAATGTAAGAGATTTAACTTCTTTGATTTCAAATTTGCTGGACTCAATTAGCAATTGTTTGGGAGTCCTGCAGAATAACGAATTAATATTTATTACCTAAGGGTGTGTTACTTTTCTGGGGAGAGGGTGGATGAGATATGATCGGCTCAGCAAATTATTGTTTAGTTCATTTTCTAAATATTGTTAAATCTGTGGCCTAAGAAATGTGAATATTTGCGCGTTGTACTTGTACTTACGTATGCAATACATTTATTTCGACAATAATAGATTTAACACAATTTAGTTACAACTTTCTAAAATAAAATATAGTTTAATTACAAATGCACATGCAATAGTTTGACAATCGATAATAAAAATTATAATAAAATTAATTCCACAAAATCTATTAAAGAATGTTAATTTTTTTTTTTAAATAATGTTACAAATCCAGATTAATAAAATCTTCTAAATGTTAAAGATTATCTAGATTCATTGTTTGTTAAAAACATTTCATAATATTTTGAATAACTGGTTCTGGTTGAATTCTGTAAATAGTTTGTAGAAGGAAAGGAACGATGTTTTTTTTTAAACGAGTCTCAAAACATAGAATCTCGGCTTGAGAGCTCACGGCAATTGAATTTAAGATAAATTGAAACGCAATTTCCCACTCAATGGGTATTCAGTTTTCATAGATGGGCCATTTTGTAAACCACATCCTTGTAAGGGGATGAGGGGTGAGGCTTTAAGGGGGAGGGTAACTGGTAAAACCTTTTCTGAGTGGTTTTGTCCGCATTAGAAATTATGAATGTTAGGAGAGAAAATTACAGAGGTTCGCCATTAAGCTAAAATAGTGGGATAGGAACTCCGGAATATATAATAATTTGCTTTTGATGACTGAGATCCCAAATTTCTGCATACTTACTTAAATACCTAAAAGGGTGTAAGGGTAAGCTATTTCTGTGCGGAAATAATATAAGGGATAATAAGAAAATTGTTTTTAATATATTTTTGTAATTTAAATTATTACATCTTACTACGCGAAATAAATATTTCTTAATAATCAATATAAATTAGTTATTATTTGTATGCCAATAAAATTAAAAATATGCATTGAGGCCGGAACTTTATCGTTAGGAGGAATGAACTGAAACAATATAATCTAAAAAAATATTTTTTACTATATTATCTGTTTGCATTTCTTTTTTTTTACTTAATATCGTTAAAACCTGAGTGTGATGTAAATGGGTATGGGTTCTCACTCACATTTATTCGCGTTAACCCTGAATTAATAATAATAAGTAAATCTGTATTGTTCCGTACAGTGAATAATCACCTAATATGTGCCTTGTATACATGTTTTTTGAAATAATAAAGTTTATGGGGCAGTTTGAAGCCAACAGTATCCGTGGTTTATTTGTTAAAGAAAAACAGCCTATCATATTACACTGATCAAAAATAAAAGTATAGAATTGAAAAAAAAAAACTTTTTCAACTCAATATGGGAATGTACTTTAATAATAATAATTCAATGTATATGTATATATGAACATATATATACATATACTCATATTTACGTATGGGTTTATCTTTTTAAATAGTCGAATCTTCTCGAGTTTGGTGCTTGTCAAATCAAAGGAAGGAAAATATGATTGTGTTACATGACACGAGGATAGGAGAGGGTGTACCAACCCTTAACATGTACTCGTATACGTGTACAGCTGCGTATTATGTACTTGTTGAATGGGACCTGTATTCCCGTGATATGTATTCGAATATAAGCAAGTGAAATTGTGCCACTTATACGAAAGGTTTTTTCATGTTTATCGAAATTTTAACAAGTAATACCTTTTGTCTAGACTCTTTTACGTATCGGAGTAAATGAAAAATATTATGACTATTTCGAGTGTGGATTCGTCAGCGTGATAAGGGTAAGATAGGCTAGACCCTTGTAAAAATGACGTTTTTTATATACATTAAGGAAACTACTTGGTGGAGAAAATAATGTGACCTTTTTAGGAATAAACTATAAGTCTTAATTTGTTAACAAAAAATATATTGTTGTCTGAGTAATCGATTCTCTTTTTTCGCGACTATGTATGGGATGCAAACCAATTAAAACCTACATAAGAATATTTGTAATATTTAGCCATGTTCTCGCAGTTAAACTTGTGAATTTTTCAATACAAGGCTGGTATTAACAATTATGAAGTTTTAACTGTATTAATAGTATTACTAATTCAGTAAAATAGTGTTCTTATTTGAGATTATCTCATGTTATATCGTACTGGAAGTAATTAACTAAACTTGCCGTAAAACTGCCATGCAGTTTGGAAAAAATAAAAATAAAAATGTATATTTATGTAATAAAGAAGAAATAAAAATATTTTAAAAAACTAACTTACCATCACGCCGTTTCTCCGCGGGAGTAGGCAGAGAGGATAGATTGCTGCACTCTTCTGTCCTGACACACAGTTTTCGCCTCATCAACATTCATACATCTTCGCCGATTATTGAGGCTTCTAACAGGACCATCCTCCAGTATCTGGTTTACTTGGTCGTGTCTTCCGCGAACATCAACACTTGCGTTATATATCTTCCTTACCATTCTCTTCTCATTCATCCGTTCCATATACTGGAAGTAATCAAGGGAATATAGGGTTTTGCTCCATTGAAACTGTTTTAGTTACCGTTACTTTCTACGTAGACCGAATAGACTGGTGCTGCCAATAGTTCACGTATACAGGATTCTAATAGGTCTACTTGAATTATTTGGTTAACATTTAAAAACTAATTATAAAAGTTTTAGGAGAATTTAAAAAATCAAATATACTAGCAAAAAGCAATCGACTAACGGTAATTATTTCTTGCCGAGTCCAGAGAGCGGCTGTACTGCCCGACGACCAGTGATTCCGGAATTGATAAAAGATAAAAAAACCAAAGACTTTTGTTGTATCGATTATCCCGTGTAGAGCGAATAAATTAATGATAAAGTTTTCCAAAATAAGTTTTAAATGACATATTTATAAGATATCGTTGGGCCAGCACCGCTGACCAATAAATACTATTCCCAAAATAAAGTACAAATGTGAATTGAACATAAAGTACGACTCGGGTGTTAATTCAACGTGCATCACATATCACGGCTACAGACCTACTGCGATTGACGAGTCCGGAGACTGGCGATATCAAGCCGTTCCGATGCTCTGTAACAGCAAAAGTTTATGGTATTAAACAATACATTCCTTAATCCTCGAAAATCCTGATAATGAACAAGGTCTATCTTTAAAAAATATACATTTACTTTTGTATTTGACCACATGAATAAAATACAAAGTTAATTCTATAAATTTTATTAAAAATGACTAACCACAATGTTTTTGCAGTAAATATTAAAAACAAGGTCTGTCTTTTATTATGCAATGGCGGTAGCTATAATACCTGTAGTCTGAGCACATGACGAGGCACGAGGGAAACGTAGATAAATTGGCGGTTCACGGTAGAGTGTATCACTCTCACGCGGTCGGTCATCCGCCCGTCGGGCACGTTAGGGTTTCTACCGGTAGTTCACTCCAAAAATGCGCCAGAAATGCTACGGATCGAGCCAAATTTCCTACGCTGCAACTGCAGACTGACTAATGGCCACCATTACTCCGATAAGATGAACACTTCATATAGTGTGCGTGTAACTATGTATTGTATGTATGTGTACACAGTCATGAATATAGATAATTCATTTTAATTAGATAAATAATTATAATAAGCATCAATTAAAAATAATAATACATTTATTCCAACGTAACCGGGTGCGCGTGCAAATCCGATCCGCCATATACACTTAATATAAAACAAAAGAATAAGAGAATTATGTTTTATTTATACATACAAACATATGATTTCAGTAGCTCTAAAAAGACATAATATATAATAATTCAGATTATGTTACGAATATATCCGTGACAACTCTGCAGTCGATACCATTCTTTAATTAGGGAACGCAGATTGTACTAAAAAGTTTGTGCATGTGCTCTAACCGCAGCTTAATAATATGTATTATATGTATCTTAACAATAACATATATTATATAAATGCCAAAGAACAATTAAAATGCACGAGTGGGTGGAAGATGCATTTCTAGTTTTCAATAAAGCGGACGAGAGTTATTTGTTTTTGCAAAGGTAATCGTAATCGCATGTGTCCTATCTTAGTGTTGTAATAGTCCTGCATCCCTTGCGCTCGCTCGAGTGACGGACCTGCCGCTCCTAGACGGAATTACACCCTGACAGGGTAAATCCATTAGCTAATATCGGGCGAACAGGAAGCGGGGCTCCCCGCCTCATTGTAGAGGTAGGGGTGCAGCTCCCTCTCCACTGCCTCGCAGCAACATTGCGGGATGCTTCCCAACATGGTGTACGGGAGAATGAGTTTCTCACGAGCGGTCGCGAGGTTAAGATTTAGGGTGCTCGTTACCTCTTGTGTAGCCGCGCAGCACAATGAAAGGGTCTGCGCTATGCAATGGAAATAATCTGTTTAAGTACCTAAAAGTATTTATTATTGGACACGATTATTTTTAAATATTAAAAAGTTTTGCAAATTTATTTTAGTAACAATAAATATAAACCCCTTTTTAGTAGCTCAGGCGGCCCCCTTTACAAGTTATTTTATCCCGAGCAATATTACAATAAATTTACAATACATTACAATAAATTTGTCAGATTGGAAGAGATCCAGGTTCGAATCCCGGTTGCAACAACAATATTTTTCGATACAATTGATTTAATATATATATCCTTGACATCCTTACATAAGCAGCTACACAAGTATCATGGAATATATATAGATTGAATAAAAAAAATAGGAATTAAAAAATAAGCAAAACAAACTATAAAAAATAAAGGTTCAAGACAGAAAAAATAATAAATTTTAGGTTTGACACAGAATGACTGAGTATCAAAATCAGTTGTATTTTTGACTCAGAACAGCATAAAAAAAATCACTCATATTTAAACATAGAATATCGGAATATATCTACAAGACCAAAATCATTCCCAAGACTGTGAAATCTTTGTGTGGGAGCATTCCTATAAAGATTAGTAAATGAATTTACATGGAAAAGCACCGACGACCTGGTACTCCGCGCAGAAACGTGGTATACGATGAGTTCAGTTAAATTACGGGCGTCCAGTATGGAATTTACTATTTTAAATAAAAATAATAAATCACTTAAAGTTCTTCTACACGACAAGTCAGTTAAATTAAGAATGCTCATTAGAAAATCATAATTCAATTGTTCAACATACACAGTTAATAAACCTTAAAAATTTATGCTGAACCCTCTCTAATTTTAATTCATGCACTTTATAGAATAGATACCAAATAGTTGAGTTGAATTCTAAATTGCTACGAACTACAACCGTGTATAAAACATGAAGCGATTTAAGTGAATTGATATCTTTCACCGCTCTTCATACAAAATCGAGACATTTCAAAGCTTTATTGGTGATTTCATGAATGTATGGAACGAATGATAGTTTTCAATCAAATAATACGCCAAGATCTTTAATTTAAGATACTTTTTAAAGGGTAATGCTGTTTATTCTGTAATGAAAAACAATGGGTTTTTTGATTCTGATGTTGATCGATATTTCTTTTTTGCTGTGTACCTTTCTAAATGATTTATCTAATTTGTTTTTATTTTATCAAGGAGCTATGTTTTGAAAAATCACAACTACACAAATAAAATAAAGTGATTAGATATAACAAATATATAGGTCGCAAGCCATGTAATTACCCATACTCCCATATATTTTCAATTAAATATAAAAAAATTGCTTCGTATCTATGAAATATCCATTATTTGTTAAAAAAATATATATTTATACTTCATTTAAATATTCTGTTAAATGGTAAACCAAAACCCTATCTTGACGAGTGTACCGTGTAGTACATACATATAAACAAACGGTTCCACTGAAGAATTCGATATGGCCTTGATCGCGCCGTGAAGGAATTCCATCCACAGGTATCAGGAACTAACAGGAATTCCATAATATCTTAATGTCTCTGCACTGAGGCTTATCTCCGAGCCAGGACATAGAGCGGAGCCGCGGTATGCACAATATCGGGTAATAATTTAATACCGACATGAGATCATTCCTCGACCATTAGGTCACTTGGCAATGCTCCCAAGAATGGCCGAATTACAAAACGTAACGATCCTAACGCGTATCTAGCCGGAATTAGGTGAAAAAAAAAAAATTCTTGACTGATCTATTGTCTAGACAAACATATGGAAGTGATCTTATAAATTATAAATTGAAGAACTGCTTATAACTAACACAGTGAGCGTAACTAGTACGACACCTTATATCGGGCGGTCCGTACCTACCACCTAAAAACATTCAATCACGTACGTATGTTCAAATTTATCTATGGGATTCAGTTTTGAACAGTACTGATTGCAAGCCGAATAATAGCGGAGATGAGTGCTTAAGATATTAAGTATTAGACGACAGAAAATACTTCTTTATGAAAGTATATGGTCCGAATATAAATATTAAAATACAGTATTTGCTATTAAAATTTCCATTATTTACAAATTTTTGGCACAATCGTTCATAAATCCATCAATACATTATTAAATTAAACCGCTAACTTCTTTTCAGTAATAGCCTGACAGAAAACTGGAAAAATATTTACTATCTATGCAAAGCTTATATTATATAATTCCTAGGTATAGCTGAGTACATAATTAAAAATTATTTTCAAAAAGCATACTGATTCTGGCTACCCTAAAATAATAAAATATAATTTTAAAATGCTTACGCTGTAACGCGACTGTACTGAATTATTTAAATTATTCCAAATGTATGAATGTTATTCCAAATGTACTGTCTTTGCGCCCGTCCTAGGACGGGTATTGAATACTAGTCATATAATAAAAATTATATGATCATAATCAATAGCTGAAAAACCAATAGATAACTATATTCTGTATAGGAAGAGGTTCTGGTTCGAATTCCGGTAGCAAATAAATATTTTTTCAATAGAGTTTCTTTTTTGTATATCTATCTAATTGATTAATTACATTTGTGATAAATATAATTTTTCTTGTAATTCAACCGTTAAGATGTGAGAGTAATTGTTTTAACTGACGTTTGTTCCTTCCTTCCTTCCTTCCTTTGTGCAATATATATCTAAAAAATATTTGTTTTTAATATATTTGGCGAGTTAAAATGTATTTACATAACAAGAAGGCACCCCACAAAAAATGAATTTTGTAATTCTATCATAGGCACTTGTCGAGGAATTTTAGATAGCTATTAAAAAGCATATATGTTCATACATAAAAATACATATTGATTTTACTCAAAAAATTTTTGGTAGTTTGTATTGCTGATGAGAAAGTCTGAAGATAGAGAGAACTGGCTATCTATCTCGTGGGCCTCTATCCAGCAGTAGAGAAACAAAGTCTGATGATAACGAATGCTAATTCTGAACAACTAATTTTAGTATCATTAATTTATTGACTAATTGACATGGCTATTACTCTGTGGTGCAACATGACTATTTACATTTTTAATAAACTAAATATTAAAATATACAAAGGTTGGATTATTTCGTCACTACTATGGTTCAGAGAGGTGCAGTCCCTCCTCATTATTAGGTGGTAACTAAACTAAGTTTCGTACAATTAAGTACAAAGTTTAGGTTATTAAAAAAATAATACAACTAGCCTTAACAATAATTACTTCTAAGAATTTTCCAACCACCCTTTAGAGACAAGCCACAATTTTGTAAAAGAAAATGGCATTGACATTTTAAACATTAATAATAAAGGCCTTAAATTGTATAATTTGTAAAGTTTAGATATCAAAAAATCACTCAATACTAAGTCCAATATAATTAATAACCAACTAAACCTTCCAAACAACCAGCTATTTAATATATTCCTTATTTCAATGTACCCCTGTCAATCACTTCCTCACTCTTAACAAGACCACCTATACCCCGTAATGGATTTTGTTTAATTTTTTTATGGAATAGTTAAGTTGTATGCTAGTTCTGACGAAAATACATTGGTTGACGTAAAAATATAAATATAATAAAAAAGTTCATAATAAAAAGTTAAAGTTTATAATAAAAAAGATAAATTCAATTAAAAATAATAAAACTAATTTTAGGACTTTTAGCATTAACTTTTTAAGTAGTAGGTATTTGTTTAAGATACATTTTAAAAAATCGAACGAGATTAACATGCTCATATAAATTAATTAGAAGAGCATTCTACCAATAGTACAAGGGCCTCATTTTGATGTTCTTGTGGCAGCTCTACTTTTTAAAATAAAAGAGTTTTTCAGTTCAGTTTAAGGTACAAACGATACTGAAATATCATGTTTCAGTTCAAAGAAGGCGCATTTCATTTCATTTTCGTTTAGAATGCATCGCTGCAGCCTGCAGCGAACAAGAGCCAATCTAAACTCCCAGCTCGTAAGCGAACCCGCTCCATACAGTCTGCAACACTCTATTGGAGTTCCAGAAAATCCACAGTTTTCAGAAAAGCCGGGAAGAGTTTTTAAATTTTCCAGGATGACATTCTTTCAAATAGACGGGGATATTATGTAATAAATCAATTGTATATCGCATTGATGTTCTTTAGGGATTTATATTTTGGTTATTTGAATCACTACAAGACAAATTACTTTTGTCTGCGGTAGTGGGTGGGCTCAATTTTTTTTCAATTCCTTACAAAACTCGATACGATACTCTATTTGTGACTATGCCGTCTGCTGTTATATCAGCAAATAAGTCATATCTGTGGTTTTGCTTATTCACGTAATTACCACCACGCTTTTTCCGCACAGGCAGAGAGGATTGAAAGCCACAATCTTCAAACTTAGCTTACTACTCTTGTCTCGTTCACTCATCTTCTCATGCGTGTTATTAATATTAGACATCAACTTCCTTCCTTCAGTATCTTAAGTATTTAATTAAACATGCCAAAGGAATTGTAGTAATTTCTAATGAAAACCCTTTAATATATTTTACTACTGTGATGTAATGTACTTCACTGCTGCTCTATGAGAAAATATAATTAAAAATATATATGTATACCATTCTATATTCTAAATACCTATTATATAAAGATGAACATTAACAAGAGTGTGATTTAGTCCATGACTTGAGAAAAGGATGAACTAGAATCAAATCTCATTTGAATGAATTATTTTGAACTAATACAAACAGCTTCATGTTTAGCATTCGTTTGTGGACACGATGAAGAAAACGTTCACCTCAACACATCCATTAATTTAGAAAAAAGGCGAAGCTATACCTTTAAAGATACGACAGATTTTTATGATTCAAGTATTATTTAAATTATATACTCACTATAAAATATCCCTGTATTGAATTGTAAAAAATATCCTAGCTTAAGAGTAAAATGCACCA
Organism: Eubasilissa splendida; assembly: GCA_031772225.1. Classification (NCBI taxonomy): domain Eukaryota; kingdom Metazoa; phylum Arthropoda; class Insecta; order Trichoptera; family Phryganeidae; genus Eubasilissa; species Eubasilissa splendida. Next base: position 767,460 of record CM062859.1, on the reverse strand, counting down.
GTCTAAAACCGGTAATGGTAACCGGTCATAAAATAATAAATAGTGGAAATAAGTTAAAAAATGTTTTAATTAAATCATTATTAAAAAAATTAGTCAGTATTTTTTTCTAAATAAAAAATATTAGAAATTTATTATAATGATCATTTTTAATATGGTATTGAATACCACGCGATGTTTTTTGTCCAATTATTTTTGCGGTTTCTCGTTTCAATATACAGAAAGATTCAGATAACCTTAACACAGACATCACACCCCCTGTTACGTCTTCGAGTAGTGGACATTTAATACTAACATAACATTTGGTTAGAAATAATCGTATCATAATAACTATACAGCCTTCAATATACTATTTCAGTATTTAGTATTTCAGTTATTTTTATATACAACAAGTACAGTTCACCGGGAAGGACGGAAATAAATTGTTTGCGCGTGTTTTATATCCTTTGATTAGTAACCCTGGGTTTTGTGTTGGTGGTATGCCTGTTTTTCTCTGTAATGACGGAGCGCTGCTACATGTGTCAGAAAGAATACAGTCGCCATTGAAATCAAAATTGAAAAGTTTTTCGGCGCGCGCGAGGAATTTGTGGAGACTGGCCAAGAGAACATACATCAAGAATCAGCAGAGGATCACTGTTCAGGCTGGTGGTGATCTGTCTTACTAAAGTGACACGGTCTTATTATCAATAGAAAACCCAGGATCAGAAGGAACTTTCGAAAGTAGTTTAAGTATAATGCATACATTTTTGACATTTTTCATTTCATTTGTCAGAAAACGTTTGCATATCATTGTATTTTGTTGTGGCTTTTTGAACACGCGAATTTCTAAAAAGTATCAAAACATAAGTTTGATGCTTACGGGTGTTGAATCAAATATGTATTCACTATATTCAGTGTGACGTGTTTGTTTAATCACCTTTTCCTAACATATCATTCTGAGGATACCCTAGTACGAAATTTGGGTGAGAGGATATGGGAAGATCCAAGATGTGTACACATTAAAAATATAAATGTGTTTGACAAATATCATCACCAAAATTCTTGATCAAATTGTGGACGAGTGAATTTTTTTTCGTAATTGTCATTTAGTTTATTTAGTATTTGTTAGTGATATGTATGAGCTAACACTTTACAATTCACTCCGAGTCCAATACCATCATCTATGCATTTATCCGTAATACGTTGTTAGCGTCAAATCTAAAGGGAAGATATTATGTTGTTTGCTAAGTGCTATTCAGTAATTGGCGGCGTCATTGGTCCTTTCGTGGGGAGCGTTACAAGTTCTAAACCATGTGACCTTGTTCGTCCTCTGTCATCCGTCTCCAGGTCTAGGGCAGAGTGTAGACAGTGTACGAGCCCTTACGGAGCACAATGAGGCTAGCTACGAGCACCGGTGTAAGGGATCCCAATAATACACACATTGTGTGAAATCACTTATTTGTTACGTCGATTATTACTGGTAACAACGAAGAATTCATTTTCAAAAGATTCTTTCATGTACCTGTCAATGTTTTATTTGTTCGGCATCTATAGAAGACGGTGAGATGGAGATGTGTATCTGCATCAAAGTATTTATTCTTCTCCTCAGAAAGAGCGAATACAAATGTATATTGCGATGATCGAAGTTGTAAATAATATTATTTAATTGACAACCCAACGAAATATTTACATAACGTTTTTCAGAATTCTGCTCAAGCGGGGTGAAAATCGATCAACAATGACAGGAAAGAAACATACTTTTAAATTTATACGGAATAGTTGGTTGATTTATTTGAAAAATGGAACAAAATACCAGATGATTGTATAAATATTTCTTTCGAAATGCGTGCAGATCGATGCGCTTATTGGTCTAGTAGTAAGCGACTCACCTATTTATCAAGTTGTCGGGGGTTCGAGTCTCGTCCCGGAGACAAGAAAATTAGTCCTATTTCATAACACAAGCGCTTAGCTTGATTTATAAATATGCAAAAATATCGATGTGACACGTATACTGTAAACGCATCTCTATTTTACAAAAACGGGCTTTTAAACGAATATTAAAAGTGTGACCGATGTACAAACGGCAAGAAATATTTTAATAGTAATAAATAATGCACGTGTTAACAGTATTAGTTCTTTCGTCACACCGTTGCCGTAGCAACCGTTGGCCAATATACTCGCACTTCGATACAACTCCAGTAGTACTCGTGCATCTTACGTTTGTTTTGTTTTCTTAATTTATTGGATAGAAATATGGCTCCAAGTAGAAAGTGGAAAGTAGGCACACACAATAACTAACAGAGCTTTTCTCTTCCACTCGGGGATTAAGTCGGGATTCTGGTTGCCTACCAAAATCCATGAAATATTACTGGTAAATAAAAACTAGCTCCAGCGTTCAGAGATAATTTATTTTAGTTAGGTTCTCTCAAGAACACGTGACTGAGTCAGTTTGCCTTTTCTATTCTTTGTGTTCTCGGGGATTTACCTATACATTTGTTGTATCTTATCCACTTGTTTATTTAGACTTTCCAATTACTGACACACGAGCAATTCTTTCTTCATTCAAAGCGAGTTATTTTTAACACGCGTGAATTTCAAAACATTCCAAGATATTTTGTTCATTTCGTATCATTATTATTTAAATATATTAGAACAGCCCGTCATCAAAACTATAAAAAAATATTTCATCCGATTTTGACTATACTTTTGGGTACTTAGAGAGTACTGTCTAGATTTGCCTGGAACTTAAAAAGTCAAAAATATGCAGAGAATTTAAAACAAAAATTACAATTGAATTATTAGTGTCTTAGTTACAGTAAGTCCTTTACAAGCGAACCTTCAACTTACGAACTTTCAAAGATACGAACATCCGTGTATAATTGTTTAAATTTATTTAAAAAGTGCGAAATTCAAAACTGTACCAGAATTTAAAATTTGGCGACAATGCATACAATTAGTTATTGTCTTTGACATTTGGTACAGGATCCACACCTTCAGTAATGTTTACAGTAGTCACGTGCGGTCTTCTATAACAAGTGTGTGTACTCTTCAGTGTAGTTACATTTTGTTCAATTATTACTATGTGACTATGCTTATGTTTAACCTTAACACTGTACGGTGTCGAATATTGCAGAATGCCGTATGCCTAGGTGAACATTGTTCTACATGTGAAAACTCGGAATGAAACTTTGTTCGTGTGTAGAGGACTAACTTTATTTGTTTGAAATTGTATTTTTGGTTGTAGTTTTTAAACCAATATCAGCTAATAATTAAGGTCAATTTATGTAATGATGTGTTTAGTTTATTAGTGTTTAACTTATGATAGTATTTTCATCAGGTCAAGCTAAAAGTGAGGTCAGCTGAGTTATTTATTTTATCATTAGTAATTTATTAAGTACATTATTTAGTGTAACACTATGTATGGAATTAATATCATTACAATAATTCATCCACATCAAACAAATAAAATCAGAAAATCATCACGTTATTTTTATAAACTTAATAATAATAATTTTGGTAAATTTCAGGTAAAATAGGTCCAGTGAAAAAACGACAGCAGGTGATAAGGCTGTCTTCCCACGCCCTGTACATCACAATCCCTCGGATAGGCAACAAATCTCTTCATTTCAATGCTCTCTGGAATGCATCTTTACTAGGACAAACTTTCACAATCATCTTAATCCGTATTGTCGTTTAGTTTTGGTATATTATGTCCGGATCAATGGCTCGAAATTCTTCAGGATAAATAAAATTAATGTTGACGAAATGTGACTTATCAATGATGGTGGCAAATGAGCAGTGGCGTGCAGTACGTAGAGATTTAGGTTATGCTGTTATCAATGATATTATACAATTATATATAATACATGTAATACAATATATGTACTTTCGTTTAACCAACGTCTTTGGACAAAATAAATCTGTCGTGACTCTATACGACCCTATCATGTATTTATTTATAATTTTAGAATACTGTTAATAGTGTTTTTAAAGTAAAAGTTTTAACGTAAAATAATATGTTTTTACCCATATAAAAATGTATGGACATTTTTAAGAACACTTTCTATGACTGTACTGTATTGTTTGAAAATACTTTACGTAATAACTAAACGAAATAATAATTTTTATTAAAGGTTAACGAAGGAAATAGTTATGCAAATAGCTTTTTGTTTTTCTCGAATAAAAAACCAACCCATGCACCAAATTTAAAGAAAAATCACGAAATCAACACGTTAAAAACAGTAAGATAGTAAAATTAGTAAAAGAGGACGTAGACACTTTAATTATTTGCACGCAGTTGTAACCTTTTTTAATGTTATTCTGTTAATAAACAGCATTGGTAACGATTCCATACCAAACGGATCAACCGAAAGGAATTTTCAATTCTGTAAATAGACATTTATATGACTTGAGTAATTCACCAGCTTAAAGACAGAACTGAGTAATATAAATAGCACGATGCAGCGAATAAAAAAAGATCGCCATAAGTACAGAGGTGATTTTTAGAACTAAGCAATTAGAGTTTCTACTGGTACACAGATGATACTAATTGCAAAATAATGTTTTCGTAAATGTTAATCCAATTTTTTTATTTATATTTGTTTCCAATAATGTTTGATAATGCACAGCTTTTTTGCTTGTATGCACTGCACGCTCCTGCAAACGACACAATTTTATAGAAATTTTTGTTATTATTAAATTGTATAATATTCCTGGCTTCCAGCGTGTCTGAAGAATGTCACTTACTAGCAAAAATGTTACAGCTGTTTTGGCGATTAAGGGAATTTTCATACAGTGGATAAACCACCTACACTTGACTCTTTAAAATGATTTTAGTTAGCCCTTCCTCTATGAGTAATTAGGTGGTTTCGGTGGAACCAGCTGAATCAGCATTAATAAATTAATAATGCTTACGCAAACTTTCAGGACTCAATAATAATATTTATTATAATCAAATTTTTCAAATTGTATGAAAATGAATGAGACAAGAATGGTACATCAATATAGAAGATCGTGTCCATCAATATCTATTTCATTTACTTAGTAGTTGTATGATTTGATTAAATATTAAATGTACTAGGGTAGAGATTACAGTATTACATAATAAATAAAATTTCAGGTTGTACCCCTACCAATTATTATGAGTATTATCCCCAAGAACTAACAATATTGGGAAGCGTTTCACACAGCTGCCACAAGCACTCATTTAGGGAGGCTATTGACATCAAAATGAACTGAGAATGGGTCAATTTGTGCACCTTTTTTGAGAAGAAAACTACAATTCGGAATTTTTATATTTTTACAAAATAAATAAGATGCTAAGTACTTCAGTTTATGAAAATGCCGAGGGAGGAATTTTCCTGGGGAGTTTTAAATTTAATTAAGCATCCAATAACTAAGCTGCGATAGCTTTTTCCGTATTTATTATTTTAGGAAGCGAAGATCTTTATTATATTTTTGTAGCAAATTTAATAGAGCAATATAAAGCTGTTTAAATTGATAAGCTTTTACACTACAGGAATTATTATTATCAAAGATTTTTTTAAAGATGTTTATTAATTGCTCCTTAATTTTTTTAAAAACGTCTTTGATAATCTTTATTTCATATCCATATTTATATCTTTCAACGACATGTTACATTTTTATTGGAATAAACGTTTCTATAAATAACTACATATATAATTCAAATATTGAATATATTTTAATTTTATTTATGTAATACATTTCTATGAAGGACATAAAGATTAAAGAATCATTAACGTATTAAATTATTATAATTAACAATGTATTACTGCTTCCTTGTATAAATCCTTGTTTAAGATATGACCAAAAAAACTGACGTTGTAATGTTGGAGGATAGTCCACTATTGACAAGCTCATTCAGAGGCCTCCACAATCTACGAACGTGCATAATAAGTAAATGTATGAAATTGAAAAATGCAGTCTGAGTAACGAACCTCTGCCTATCCCTGCGCGTAAACGGCGTGATGGAAAGTTAAGTAAGTAAGTCAGTTGCTCATTCTTCACTCATTTGTACATAAATTTACATATATAACACGTGCTGCCTAGCGACTGCTTTTTAGCGCATTCATTCAGATTTTAATGTATTTAATAACTAACTTGCCATCACGCCGTTTCTTCGAGGGAGTAGGCAGAGAGGATAGACATACACATTCATACATATTTTCATGCAGCGATTATTCAGGCTTTTAGCTAGACCATCTTCTAGTATCTGATTTATCTGGTTATGCTAAGTCTTCCGCGGATGTCTTCTATTCCTAGTGCCATATTTTTTACCATTTTCCCATGAAATGGTTCTGTTAGAAGCCACAATATTCGACAAGTTGTATGAGAAGATATATGAATGTGGTTGAGGCGAGAATTGTGTGTCAGAACAGAAAAGTGTGGCGCTCTATCCTATCTGCTACTCCCTCGAGGAAACGGCGTGATGGTATGTAAGTAGATGATCTCATTTCCACTGCATTCAGTCTACTTTCTACTGTAATAATTATATTATATAATTTATACTTATATTATAAATACGTAGAAATATATCAGCATTATAAATAATGTAATATATATAACTATATATGTACACAAACTTAATATTAGAATAACCGAACCTGAATTTTTACCACGCTATTTTTGAATTTTTTTACTTACGACGTTTGTATCATATCGCAGTACAACACCCTCTTAGCGTAGACGCACCCTCGTAAAACTAATGCACCGTTCCCGTGACAAAATACACTCATAAATAAAATCACTAAAGACAAGTGGAATGGCATTCGCCTGTACACATTCCACCAATCGAACACGTCAATGAGTTAGTAAAACTGTAGCACCGAGTAAAAAATTCACGGAATCACACATTGAAATTTTGGAACACAGAACACTTGATTTGTCTTTTTCGTATAGATTATTGCTGGAGTGTCCGACAGAAAATATGGATGGGTGGATCGCCAGGATGTGGATATGTCAGCTAGATTTTTTCAAACGAGTCTGCGATCTAGTTTGAATGATGAAATTTTTTCGGCGTTTTGCTTTGTGGTCTGCAGAGGGATGGTTCTGGCCCCCGACTACAAAGACGCGGCTTTTTTAGGTTTACCCGCTGATGCCGCTGCGCCAGCTTCCTGGTCATTGTGGAGCAACGAAGGCGACAAATACCAATTTTGAAAAGTGATTCTCCATAAATAATAGTCGTAACCTGCGGAGAGTTGCGCACCGCGCAGTAACTTTTAACGATTCATTAACGATCGTATTTTTATGATATTTTTTCACGCCACGTTAAGTATGCCTGAAAATACTACCTCTTAAATGTTTATTATCTAAAGATTTTCTACATACCATTGTCGTCATTTATTCTCGACTTTATCGGATGATTAAGAGTATTCCACTTACCTGAAAGATAAAAAATTAAATAATTATTAATCATGTTCAATTAATAATATATTAAATCATATGTAATCGAAACAGAAAAAATTATAAAGCCTTCGAATCACAAATCAAACCATTACTAGAAAACTCCGACAGCAATTACAAGTTCTATTTTCTTTCAATGAATTTATAATAATTCTTAATTATATTTATGTATGTGTATTTAGTCATTTAATTTCATAATCCCTTCTATACCTACCTTTACATTATTTAAAACTGAAATTACCGTACTCCTCAATTCAAACACGAGAATTGATTTCTCTATTGAGTTGGGTAATTTTGTAAATAAAAAGTATAATTATTATAAATTACATATTATAATAAAATACCCTAATTGAATCGCTTGTTCGTACTGGACCACTGTAACCAATTCTACGAAATAAAAAAAATGAATGGTCGGTGTATAATACAATTATATACATATATAGCGAATGGTGAGACCATCAGTCAGGTGAATTCCACTAATGTTAATAAACACTGATGTTTATAAACACTGTTTGGTGCTCACTTACACTTTTGGTGAATATTATTTAAAACGTACGTACGAGTATACACATACACACACACGGTGTTACTAACATTAACTACCCTTGTTCTTTAAGAGTCTCATGACTTAAACTCCTCCGTGATCCAGTCTGCCGGGTACACAAACTATCCTATGTTATTTTCCCGAAACTGCAAGCAAATACAAAAAGTTGTTCGAAAATATTTTTAAATATTAATTAACTCACGTATTTTTGAAGTAAAAGTAATTAAAAATACAATAACATGCTGTATGATTTATTTATGTTGAATGAAAAGTGAAGTAAATGGCAATAAAATCATAATCCACGGACTTCTGTCAGTATCGTGGTTGTTGAAGAATGACGCATGGCTCCTGGACAAGTGTCCTGCACAATTTTTCACCAAAGCTAGGAGCCGCAGACTCCTCGCTTCTCGGTCCAGACGTCTGGAATATTGTGAATGAGAAATGCCATCTATGACCATAAAAGTGAGATATTGCAGTCATGTATTTGGTATAATAAACACCACTTTGTGTATGCTGCGGGAAATGGTGTACTCATCATTTTCAATTCGGTTTATACTTCGTAAGAATGCCCAAATGCAAGTAGTTGATTAGTTTAAAATTATATTTCTCTTACAAGGGAAATATGGGAAGATGTATGTGAGCGATTGAGGCAAGACTAGTGGGCTAGTCCTGTTCTCTCTGTCTACCCCTGAAGCAAAGCTGCGGGAAATAAAATCTAAGCTAAACAAATTAATTGTCATAAACTTATTGCAAATATTTTCCGATACCATCCCTTGTTGTTGTCGCGTCAATTCATCACAATTTCAAATACAAAATAAGAGAATAGTTTTCGATTGAAAACACACAAAATCATTGATTTTTTCATTTTTTCACAGATCTTTGTATAACCATAAGATAAATTATCTTGATCGAGATTGAAACTAGTTACCTATGATGAAGCAACCACTTGTTGATCATTAATGTATTATAAATTTTCCTTAAGAAATAACATTGTAATCGGAGCAAAACCATATTACACAATTTAGTATGGGATTTCAGATGAAGATCTCTTGAAGATTTATTTTTGTTATATTGCAAACCTAAATCAAAACGAGAAATGGTATTCTACGAGTGTAACAGCTGTTTTGCCTACCAAAGGCTTTATTAAACAGCGGCGACCTTAATGAAAACCTCAAGCCTGTTGTAACGTCACAATCTAACAATTCCTTCGGCAGACAATACAGCAGATTTCAAGAGTAGCAGAAGATTACAATATATTTATTTTTTTACTACTAATATGTAGATATATCATATTGTACTAAATAATACAAATTTTAATCACCATTATTGAAAATGATTATTGTAAAAAATTTCAAAAGCGCTTTGCTTAATAATATTATACCAGTTTTGTTCTACAAAGATTGAGAACATATCCGGATGACTTAGGTATTAATCAACTTCTTTTAGTTTTTGATATACTGTAAACGATATTCTTTACGAAACATATTTACTTCTTCAATATTAGCAAAATTACTTTGTGGCCATATATTATCTAAATAATAAGACACTTTGTTAAAACCACTATTTATTGATAAATCAACATGTTTCGATATCTATGGTATCTTCTTCAGGAAACAATATATATCTATGCTTGTATTTTTAATTTTAGTATACATTGTTTCCTGAAGAAGATTCCATAGGTAACGAAACATTGTTATGTATGTACCTACCCTCCGAAGCCACATTCTTATCTTTTAGTTTGTCAACCTTAACCTTTCTTGATTTGAGGAGAGATATGGGTTAGAACCATTATTTTAATAGTTTTGTCTTATCTTATTATTTATGTTTTCTGTAAGGGGATGTGTGTTGAAACGATTATTTCATATCATCTAATTTATGACTTTGTTTACCCGGATTAAAATTATCTTCTATATTATTTAATGGAGAAATATCTTTATAAACTATAACACAGCCCTTCAGAGATCAGATCGTATCTAACATCCAAACGAGAAAGAACTGAAAGTCTATTCGTTTCAATACATCTCCGTAAACACGTTACCTTATACATTTGTGCACCTATAATATATCAACAAATACAAGTACCGAGTCGTGATTTTAAGACCTCCCGAGGAAGGAACATAAAAACATATTGATTTATAAATAAATAGTGGTTTAAACAAAGTGTTTTGTTTTATTATTTGAAACATATTTAGTCTTTCAATTAAGGTTGACATTATATACTATATCTCATGTCAGAATTTGACACAGATAGAAGAAAAGTACCTATCATTTTACATAGTAAATATAACGAGGATAGTTATATTAGTAAAATAATATATCTATTAAATAATGGAATTAATAATTACGCAACGAAACTTTCTTTAGTCAAACATTGAAACATTTTAGACATGTTCAGAAAAGTTCACATCAGCATCAATGAACGGTAGAATTGAATATTATTAATAGTTGTGTAAGAATATTCCGACTTAACAAATGGGCTGAGAATCCTGGTGCCATCTTGCAAATTTCATTATATTATATGTATATTAAATTCGAGAAACATTGGTAGTTTTCTACTTGAAAAAATCGCTTATTAATTAAGTTGCCATATATCAGTCGGCAGAGCAGTATTTAAAATTGTTACGAAATTACATACCTAAAATCATATTTTGAAATTCATAAAAGTATTAACACCAATAATTATTTACAAAGCACTTTCAAATACTTTCCTACATTAAATATTCTCTCTTACGCATCTCACCCCTGTAGAGAGCATGGACATGTATTCACACTACCTGTGTAATTCATCAATAATTCATAATTTTCATATTTATTTACGTTTGAGAATGGCAAAAATAAATTGTTATAACACACGTCACGTACAGTTGAAATGATTTATTTATCATCACAGAAAATCATATGGAAGTATGATCAGATTAGCGCTGGAAATTATTCATCATCTAGTTTCCTCTGCAGCGCGTGAATAGTGACAAGCGCCTAATATTCATCGGTTCTGCCACCTAGCAATATCGGAGTCTCTGCGGCTCGGCTCGGCCCTGTAGGTGATCACGTGGAATCATTAGCACCCCCAAACACGCCCCTCAAGTGATGACATAGCTTAATACCATCCGTCCCCCTCGCTCGAGGGCAAGGAATTATCAACCCTTAAAACTAACGAGACAGAATAGTTCATTAGATAAAATCACTACAATATTAAAACTATTATGTTCGTTTATCAATATTAACCCACTGTATTATTCGTGTTAAAATGAGGTTGACGTGTCCCATAGAAAGGAAAGGTTTTATGGCTAGAAAAGTCTGGGAGTCAAAGTCTATCCTAAATACCTAGATTTTCGGACAGAAGCCTTACTTAGAAAGACGTAAACGAATTCTATAAAAAGGTAAAAAGTAGAATTTACATCTTCTAGGGGATGAAATTTTGAATAATAAAGAGCTTGTGGTGGACCCAACGATAGAGCACCCTGAGTTCTCCTCGCTCTTGAAACTGCCCCAACCGGTGTACAAATTTGATGCATAGTAGTTTAAAGGAATCACCGATATATGAGGTTGCAATTCCTTAAACAACTGAGAAAATAGTAAATGCCTAATGAACGCTTTCCAAAGGGTTAATTCTCAGAGAGGTTGAGGTTCACGGTACAAAACTATGTTATATAGAAAGTGCAAGGAAAGGCTGAAAAAAATTGTTTAGAAACAATGATTATACTTGTTAAATTCCATATCGTAACTATTTTACGAACGTAAATAATTTTTATAATTATGTCTACCTACCAAAAGTTTTTTTGAAGAGTTGAACAAGGGTGATTTTTTCTAAGACGGCCTTAAGGGCTTTAGTGAACGAACTATTGAATATTTGTTATGGATATCTATTTTATCTTGTGGGATTCGGTTCATATAGCATGTAAATTACATTTTAATTTTAATTTCGGTACATTATATTTATGTAAATTAAGAAAACCATATAATGTGGTGAACTTGAATTACGTTCAAATTGTTTCTGAATATTGTGGTAGGATAGTTTTAAATCGCGAAATTAATTTTTATTAAAAAGGATTTTATATTCTTCCGATTTTCATCAATTAAATAATAAAATCGGTTATCATACGACTTTATATCAGATTTAATATATATTATGATTACAATTAATATTAGATTTTAGACCTATTTCTCGATTAACGTCTGGGTTTTCGGAAGTAAATTATTTTAATGGAATATCGGTATAATTATACTTAGATAGCAAAATAGGTTATTTTTTAGTCTGGTTACATCAGAGAGATTAGCAATTTTATTATTAAATTAATATTTTGGAGTGTCAGTCTAAGATTGGGAGAATTATTTACTTGAATTAGTTTATTCTAATTTAGTTTTTTGTTTAAAGAACATTTTACATCTAATTAGGAATTTTGTTCTCAGTACCCACATATTTAGTCTAATTTTCAAAAGATATTCAAATATGTCCCCGCAAAAGCCGAACAATTTAAGCGATGCAAACAATCAATCATGAGTATATTAATTTGGTGCAGTAAATTACACTCGCACAAGACAAGCCCAATTTTATTTTATTATATTTATCCATATCAAGTATCATTAATCTTACCATCACGCCGTTTCTCCACAAAGTTAGGCAGAAAGAATAAAGCATTATACTGTTTTGTCCTGACACAAATGCTCATCAACCACTAACCAACCATAAGTGACTCTTTTTTAACCCTGCTCTTTACAATGATTAACTTTACGTACTCTTTGTAATCATTTTTATTCCTCCTTCAAACACCGCTAATCTTTTTTCTGCTAACCAAGTAATATGTGTATTTAAATATCGGTCTCTCGCGTATCATTCGTATTTTTAAAAATCCTTAATGAGCGGACTGAAAATTTATTATTGTAGTGCTTAATTTATAATTGATTGCTCTTCAAAATAAGAAGACGTTTTTCTTGTACTGAAATGTATCTTCAGAAGTGCTTTTCAGTATGAACTCTGATTTATATCGAAAGAATGCTGCATCTCTCCCTGCTATTGTGACAAAATAGTTAAATGAATGGCTATCTGAATAAAGAAATATTAGAATTTATAAATAATGTATCGTAATATTTTGTCCAGTTCACTAAAAGTTCAAAATAAAAATATCAGAAATTTAATAAAATAAAATATGTGAACGATGTTCTACATTATAGGAGGATGTGTTAAATGTAAATGAGGCTTCCCTGCTGCGAGAGTTTTCTGTTGAAAGCCGAACCCCTTCGCCACCCTTGTGAGGCGACCCCTATCGTAAAGCCTTTACCTCAGACTGGTTCGGCACGAGTATCGTCGTCTAATGAGGGAAAATTGACATTACTGGGGCGTGAGGCTCTGTAACTAACGACGGCAATATTCAATATTCATTCATGAAGCGATCACTCTTTTTAGAATCTTATATACTTGCGTGTGTTTCAGTGTAGATGCTTAAAGTAGCTTAAAGACATCGCATTATACTCTTGAATTAATTTTATATAGATTAGTATTATTGTTTTATTTATACGATTTTATTTTTATTTAATTGCTTACAATCGAATTGTGAAACTGATTCAACGTTCGCACCGAACGTATCAGTTAGATTTTTATTATTAATTTGTTTTGATAAAAATTGCTTATTAACATGTACAGTGGTCCACTGGACCACGAAGCTAATCCTTTCTCGCTTTAATTAATGAGGGTACCATGTGACGTGTGACTTTAATCTATACAGTATACCGTATACAGTTGGTTGCATTTTATTCCCAAGCTATTGGCAGGTCACCCGTCATAATGAAAATTCAGTTAGGAACGTTACTGCAACGTAATTAACCACAGGAGAAGAAGATATTTATAATTAATTAAATAGTGATACTTCTATTACTAGGCACATTTTATTTCCATTTTTATTTTGTATCCGTGTTTATACAAGTAGGTATCTACATAATTAAACTATTTAAATACGATACATTGCATTTTTTCTTACGTGTGTTTTTAAGTTGTTGTATTATCTAATATAACAGGGCTCTAGTAATTAGTAATATCATTTACGCATTAAAGTTTTTTGTTAGAAATGTTTACACTTCCTAATAATGTAATAATTTTAAAAAATACATTTGTAGGTAGTCAATGCAGTCACATGGTTTCTATTGTAACCAATATATATATGTTAGTACATACACAACTATATGTATATAGTACCGAGTCAGTAACTAACTTTCCAAAATATATAGGTAATAAAATAGTTTAAAAATATATTAGTACATAGGTACACAGACAAATGTACTCGTATATAGTACCGTGTTAACCAACCAACTAACCAGTTAACTTAACAGCACGCTGTTTTTCTGCGGGGGTAGGCAGAGACGATAGAGCGTCACACTCTTCTGTCCTGATTCTCACCTCATTCACATTCATACATTCTCATCAAAATTCGTCGATTATTGAGGCTTCTAACAGGACCATCTTCCAGTATCTGGTCTATCTGGTGGTGCCTGGTCTTCCGCGGACGTCCTTTATTTCTGGTGCCATAAAAACTTGCGTCATAGATGGTGCACCGACGTTTGATCCCCCGACAGCTGATCCCTCTGATAGTTGATACCTCGAACACTAGATCCCTCGGACGGTTGATCTCTCTGCCAATTGATCCCCTGGACGATTGATCTCCCAAAGTTTCGTCAAGTACCTATTTATATTCATAAACACCAGCATCCGTGAATGTTATAAATAGGGTGGAAGCAAATTTATAGAAATATTGCTCTCGTACGAAATTACGTATAATTAAGAACGTTTTCATATTTACAATAAATCGCTATTATGTTAAATATTATTTCTTTTACGAATTGTGATAAATCAATTTTAATTTATTGTTTGTTGGGGGATCAAACGTCAGGGAACCGTCAGATATCTTTATTACTATTTTTACTCATTTATCCGGTCCATATAACCAAACCATCTAAGTTATCCGAGTAAGAAAGAGATTAATTGATCCACTTTGATACTCTTGCTAACTTATGTGATATCCAGCAATGACAAAATTATAGAAATATTAATAAACGAAGCCGCAAGTAGAACTCATGATATCGTACTACTGTAAAAAATTAAAAAAAAATCCATTATGCTAAAATATCGCCAGGGCCATTTTTGCCTGTATACAGGGGCGACATATTATTGTTCAATCCCAGAAAACTTGTGATTTGACATGGGTAAATTTGAAGAGTTATTTATGATTGCGCAATGCATACTAGCCATACGATTCCAACATGACTTTCGCATTATTGGGCACCCCCGGCCTTCTGAGAAATGCATGAAGTGCACTGAAGACTAACGCCCCACACGTGCGTCTGTCTAAATGCAGCCGAAATGTTCGCCGTGCACTTGGACAAAAAATAAAACATCGCAAACATCTTTAACACACAATACTTGTTAATAGATTTAGAGAAGTTAGACCACATCATTTTTTTTTATAGTTTCAGGTGGCTGAAAAGATTACTAAGAAAACTATTTTCAAATCTATTTTTATTATTTTGTCCAAATTATAAATGGAAAAGTGAAACGGTATAAAATCATAACAATAATAAGATTTATTGCAACCAGCGATCCATAATACATATTTGTGTGTAGCTGCGATGTGTTGGATGAAAAAGAGATCATTGAGAATAATTTATAATATGTCCATTTATGCCAGAGTAAAGTATGTAGAAATAAGGAAGGAATGTAAAACTGATCTTAGTATTCTGAGTAAGATTAAAAAAAGATCACTAAAGTGGTTTGGTCATATGGAACGGATGAATGAGAGAGAATGGTAAGAAATGGTATAATGCTAAATAGCTCAAACCCTTTTATAAAAAAAACCTTATCCTTGACTTAAGGAAAATTCAGATATAAGTTCAGTCAACATCAAAATAAACATTTAGGATAAAGTTAATAAAATGAAGGTACTCTATACGGTATTAATTACTACAGCAAAAATGAAGTTGTCCAGTCGAAATGGCTTTAGAACGGGACCAACTTATTTTAAATAATTTATTACTTTATTTTAAATGCCAAATGGTCGACAGGCCATAACAGTCTATTTGATCTAAAAAGCTGCAAATAAACATTAGGAACCCAGCATGGCTACAGGAGTGCTCGCTACTCAGTGCTTATCACCGCCAACCCCCGCGGGGAGAACGGTTTAACGCATTGGGCTGACTCGCAAATGTTGTGAATTGGGATCGGATCCAAGTGGAGCAATCTCTTGGCGCCGCTAACAAGTCAGTAAAGATAAAAGGATTAAAGAAACCTCCCTATCCTGCAAGTCAGGAGTCAGAGTATGTCAGTAAATAGAATCGGAGACATATATTTTCTGGCTTAAAGTGACCTTTTCTTTAAGGTACATGTGCTCATACATTTTAAGTTTCATACGAAAGAATTTTATGTTTTTTCTATATTACAAACTGTAAGTTTGGCTGGGACTGAAGTTCGCCACACTCATAATTTATCACTTCATTTAAATCATTTCAATATACAGATCAACCACAGATTTATGTACTTGAATGACATTAACAGTTTCCAAATTACTGCAACCAGATGACGGGTGACCCTTTTTGTTATAGTTGCTAGCAATATTATAAAAGTTTATCAATTTTATGAGAGGTAATGTACTATCGGAATGCCTTCTTAGAATAAATAATATAACGCTTTAAGAATGTCAAATACTATTTTTTAGATTTAGGTTTATACTACTCTGATGAAAGAACAGACGTTGTTCTTAAATCAATTGATGTTGAATAATACAATTTATGTGGTTTTGTACAAAGTTATTTCATATTAATTATAAAAATGTTTAACCACAAAATTAATCCTTTCGACAACTAACATATTTATTTTTAACGTATAACAGATACAAACTGTAGCTCTACAATACAAACATCGCTTCTATTAATTTATTTATATATTTATTCCTTGGAAAAAAACTGCATGGTAATCATATCTTATTTCTAATATGTCTGATGAAAATGTCATTTTATTTGTAATGACTATATTCAAATAAAACTTTACATTTCCAGTTATTATCGTTTTAAGTTTTTCTGTAAAATTGTATTTATATTTAACTTTGTTTAAACCACTGTGTTGTTTTTACGTCAACCGGCTTCGATTCTAATGTATCTTCGTCAAGACTGGCGTACAACTGAACTATTCCATACAATTTAAACGAAATCTATTATGAGCTATAAATGGAGTATCGGTAAGAGTGGGGAGATGGTTGACAGAGGGGCATTGAAATAGGGAATATATTAAATAGCGAGTTGTTTGTAAAATTTAATGGGTTATTAATTATATTGGACTTAGTGTTCAGTGATTTTTTGATTTATAGACTTTCTAAACTGTTTAATCTAAGATCTTTGTTATCAATGTGTAAAATTTCAATTATTATATCTAACCACAAAGTTAAGGCTGCAAATATCAAAAAAACTATTCAAATATGAATTGAATATATTAATTAGAAAGATATACATATAAAATCAATTTTATCGAAAAATATTGTTGTTGCGCCACCGGGATTCGAACCTGGATCTCTTTACTAACTGGGGAAGGTGCATTATTCAACTATGCTACAGCGACAATATTTTTAGCGACAATTTTCGAACCTATATGTTACATTTTTGATATTAATACATTTAATCGTTCCATTATTTTATAGAGCCATCTACCTTATTTTTACAGAATCTCAAATACCTTTGATAATAATTTAACAATAAGAATGTGTTCTCCTAATAATAAAAAAAGAAATAACCATTCAATTTATTTGAAATCTTCATTATTTTCCATATTATATTTATGTATATAATATTATGAATATAATAGGTGTTACTTGGTACAAAATAATGTTCACTTTAGTAGTGATTACATCACGAAACATACAGTTCAAGTACTATTTCATGTATGTTGAAATATAAGCTGGGCTTAATTTAATAGCTTGTGATAGGGTGGAAAATAAGATTGTAATTTAATAATAACAGTGTTACTAAAATTGAACAACCTTATTTTAAATATTGGCTAATTTATGAACTCAAAATGAAGAATATAAATGAAACAATGTCTCAACTTAATCAAGATTTGTACGATTGCGAGTGTTTCTAAATAAATAAAAGTCCCCCACTGCCAGCCAGCTTGAAGAAATATGGTGGTTTAAAATGTTGGACGTTTGCAATCCTCGCGTCTAGGGCTGATAGCCTCTCATTGTGCTTGATTATGGAGCTTTCCTCGACGAAGCTTGCATGCTTGAAGCTCGAGCAGAGCTATGTCACGTGAAGAATAGCTCTATGGGAGGAATGTCGACTGAACTGTGTTACATTTAGTATTCGTTTGGAAGGAAGAATGTACTGTATGTATATTTATATTATTGTAAAAATATCCGCTTATAATTAAACATGTTTTCTCTTGCTTATATTAATCTTTATCGGCGATACTGCTCGAAAGATATTTATGAGTTGATAACACCTGTTTTTAAGATGAAATAAAAATCACACTCAATGGGAACAAAATAAAACACCAAACCTTCTAGAATAGTCTACCAATCTTTTCTGATTCACTGCATCATTTTCATGCTTGCCAATTGAAAAATGTTTTGATAAGTTTATCTTAGAATATCATAGAAAAAAACATTTAATGTAGACCACAAAACTATAAAACTATACACATTTTAGGCGTCAAGAAATTCTATTTCGATTTGTGAGAAAGTTCCTTGTTCACAAAAATAGATAAATTTATTAATAGGTAAAAGGGAATAAAATATTCTTCTCCAGGTAAACTGACTTCAAAGGGTATTTTGGGAATGAAGAATAGAGAAAAGCGGAAGAATTTTGTGAAGGTAGGATTTCTGAGTAGGCTTTGATGTAAAGTGAGCATGGTATTAATGTGTATTGGCTTTGTGATGGTTACAAACATCATGGGTGTATTAAAAATCAATTAAATTGTTTTCCAAAAGGGATGCGCTACTTTATGTAATGAATTATTAAATATAATGAGTTGTAGGTGACGAGTAAAGGTACACAAGTTCCCGTGATCTCTTGATATTTAAAGTCTGTTTTTAGAAGTGTCATTCTATTTATTCTAAGTATTTTAGATATTCAGAAAAATTACGAATTTGTAATTTATTGCGTAAAAGTAATATTAAAAATAGCGAATTCAGAGTACATAATGGATAATACAAATTATTTTTCGACCTCGATCTAAATATAATATATAACATAAGTATATAAGAAGGAATGAATACCATATTCGTATATATAGGGACGGCAAGTAATGATGAAATAAAAATTATATTGATTAATATGAGTATAGTTGGTTCGCATCATTCATATTAATACTGATCAACACATACTGATTATTATTTTGTTGAACTAAGAAAACTTCTGTAATATAGTTCCAAAGTCCTTTTTATATTCGCTGCAGCGAGCAGTGCAGAACTGCCGGCGGTGTCAGGGAGCGGAGGTGCGAGCGGGAGACTAACATCTCCGTCTCTACTAATTGATATAAAAAGGCGCCCTAGCCCGCACCCACCCCCCCACCCTCCCACGAGCCCTGCGGCAAGTTTTGATGGCGTTTTTATTAAATTGGTGGCTTTTAGTAAAGAGACTCCCAAATGGAACGCGAGGGAGGATAAAGAGAAAACTTTACAGAAGACATTTCATTTTCATGTCTCCAAATCAAGATTCTTAAATACAAAGTTAATAAATTCCTTTTCTCTGTATGTAAAAGTATATATATTATATAATAGAATGCATTATTTATGTCTCAAGGCACTGTATGTTGAACATTATATCCGAAGTTATAAAATAAAATGTTTCTATGTAAATAAAACATATTCACTATTTCATTTCAGAAATATGTAAATTGACCCTTAATAAATCCATTGAAACTAATCAACACCCTGATAATAATTTAACTGAATCAATTAAACCACTTAATTGAATCAAATATAACCAAAAAAAACTATTCGTGGAATAAAACATTTACAAAATGAAACGTCTGGAGGATGGTCCTGTTAGAAGCTTCAATAATCGGCGAGCTTGTATGAGAGGCGAGAATTATGTCAGGACAGAAAAGTGTGGCGCTCTATCCTCTCTGCACAATCCCTGCGAGGAAACAGCGTGATGGTAAAAAAATATGATGCGTACAATGTAGACAATTGTAAAATAATATTAAAATAATGACAAAATTTCAGATTTTTTTCTTTGATTTACTTTTAAAAACGATTTTTGATTTACTTTTTCTTGATCTTGCAAAAGCATTTGACACCGTACCGCATCTACTATTGCTAAAAAAACTTGAAAAAATAGGAGTAAGGGCTACAGCGTATAAGCGGTTTAAGGACTACTTAACAAATATACGTCAAATTGTCCGAAACAATTAAAAATACAGCAATCTATCATTGATAACATACAGTGTTCCACAGGGCAGAATTTTAGGTCCTATACTATTTCTGGTATATATTAACGACTTTAAATAATGTAAAAATAATCACTTTCGCCGATGATACAGTGCTTTGCTTTGAATACTCGTCAATACTCGTGCACAGGATGGTTTGGACAAGGCGAAAAAATAATTTGATACGAACCTCCTATCACTTAACACAAAAAATCAAAATATTTATGTTTTTGTATTAATGAAAGAACATCGCCATATCAAAGTCCTACACTCACCGTACATGACTGCAAAATAAACAAGAACATGGCTTTCTCATGCTAATGTGAACAATTTAAACGAATTAAAAGTATTTGACATCTGGGAGTACTGATCGATGATCATCTTAACTGGAAAGAACATATATCGAACCTAGCTAAACGCTTAAGAAAACTAATTAACTTTTTTAAAGGAATACGATGTATAATTAACTACAAACTCTTAAGATCGGTGAACTTTGTAGTCTGCTACTCCTTAATTAATTTCGCTATTTTAGTTTGGGAAGGATCAGCAAAAACAATATTAGAGTTGGCTAAAAGAGCACAAAAGACAATTCAATAAATGGTCGCCCCTTTAGATATCCATCAGATCTTATATTTAATGAGTACAATTCCCTAGATATTAGACTAATCTTTATGTTGAGACTCGTCCAATTTTTCCATGCTAACAACTCATACTAAGCAATAAATCATGGATACAACACAAGACAAACAACGAATATATACACGCCAGTTTCGAGAGCAACAACGACATTTTATCAAAGATTCTACATGTTCTTAGCTCCGAAACTGTACAACACACTCAGTACCAACTGGAAATCGTTAAACTCCAATAAGATTATACAAATATGGACCCAATATATGATCTAATCGGGTAGAGATCAATCAGAAGCATGGCTATCCAACATTCTAACATAATCATTATACAGTGCCTACACTAATTCTACAACACTCCCACTTCATTTTTTTTTATTCTATATATATATTTTTTTTTTATCTCTATTTTTATTCCTGTCGAATCTTAAATAACTGCATGGAAAAAACTGGCTACTTTAACATAGACTTCAGTCTAGCAAAGTAGCTAGGATAACGCTGTATATATCAGAGGTGGAGTACTCCATCCCACACAATAAAAATATTACAATGTTATATTATAATATATTCACTTCTGTTATAACAAAAACTATGTATGTCAAAAAATAAATAAATAAAATGTATCTCATTTCTCGAGATTCATGATTAATTACACGAGAAGTTCATATTTAAGTAGAATATTAACAAAAATATGTTTCTATTAAATAATGTTAGATTGATAAATAATTAGACAAAAAATGTCAGAAAACTGAAAAGAAAATCAGGTTTCATACAGAGAGAGAGAGATACTATTATGAGTTTGATCCACGATGCCGAAACATATCAATGTTTTTGTAACTTGAAGGGAAGCTGTGAATAGGGTTTCGATTTTAGTTCGAATGCGGTCTCCGTATTTCCTTTTTAGTCCTTTTGTTAATTAATTAGTATCGGTTTATTAATTAGTTGATTAAATAGCTAAATTAATTAATTAGTTATGTAGTAATTTGTATGTATAGGTTATGGTACCAACATATTTTATTCATTCTGAAATATATATTCGCTTAGACAAATTATTAGAAAAACAAAATTTAGAATTATTTTTGATAATAAATAATATTTAAAACATTAATATCTGAGATTTAACTGAAAATTGAATCAATAAAAAAATGAAAGCTGAACATTGAACTAACTCGAAACAATAATGCTAATTTAATATTTTGGTTTCAGTTGGATTTTGAAGAGGAATGGTTAAGATAAAGCTATAAATAATGTGTTAATTTTTAGTGCAATAATTTTTTTGTAATTTACTTACTAATTACATGTGAACTGAGAAAAATAAACAAAAAAAAAAGTATGAATTTCAAGCAAAAATATCGTTAATAATATGAAATAAAATGATTTATAAAAAACTAACTAAACCGAACTAACACCTCCAATCTGAAAGCGTTGAAGGCGTGAAATGTTCTCCATGGGAATATTCGTCTGCACGAGACACATCCTTTAATTTGTTGGACACGGCACCCGCAGATAAGACGATAAAACCTGGAGAGGTTAGTGCTAACCGATCAAGGAAGAAGACGATCATCTAGATGGTATTTCGGACCGTATGGTGCAGAGATGGACGGAGGAGTAGTGATGAGCATGAACGCCAGAATATCTCACGAATATCAAGTCTTAAACGTTTTCATATTTATTGTGTTTCATTCATATTAATTTTTTTTTTAAGGAGAACACATTTTTGTTGTGAAGTTACATTTTCAGAATATAGTTCTGTGGTATTTTTATTACAAATAAAATAATCAATCTACAAAAATATCTAAATATTTTTTCGATAAATAGGTTTTTTCCGTATATGTTTCTAGTAGATTTATTTAATTTGTAACTTAAAACCACAAATATGAACATGTATTTTTGTTTAATATATTATTAATTATTTAATTATGTGTAGTATGTAATTCGAGGACAATTACTGCTCAGTGGGGTACACAAAGAGCCATTTATAATACATCAACAACGATGATCTTGTGAGATTTTTATTAAATACTACTAAAATTGATACTGACAGAATGTTGTTATGCATTATGGCTAAAGAAAAAACGGATCACTGTAACGATTTAAAGATAACAAACTACAAAGACTGTATAGATGAATATTTTTTCCTCCGTTTAAATATTTTTAAATATATTAAAATTGTAAGTAATAATGTTGATGTATTAAAAAACTATTGCGGAGTTTAAAAAAACTTTAATCTTAAATTTCTGAACTGCCTCCCTCCGGGGCAACTTAAACGGATTGGAGCGGATCCCTTCTCAAAATAGAGTGGAAGCTTTATTACAGTTTTGTAAAGAAAAAGGCGCGCCGATCGTTATAAAATATGCACCACTATGGAGGTTAAATGCTGAAGAATGAGATGATATTTAACATTCCTTTCTTCTATTTGATTGGGTCATTTTTTAAATACATTACCATTTTTAAACTAGTTCGTCTGTTGCGTTACGCGTACGAGGTAGCCGAGCGAATACATTTTTTACTCTGACGCACACCGTTCACATTCGTAAATATCTTATCACTTATGCTCGCTTTCAGGCTTCCCGTTGATTTGTACATTTGGGGGGTTCAAAAGCAAAATCACGATTTTACAATCGATGAAAACAGAGAATGACATGTTATATATTGAAATAATTATTTTTATGAATATTATCATTGTATATCGACACATTATATATATATATATTTAAGAATTGTGTACTTTACAGGAGAGAGACATAACTAAATTTAAATGATTTTTGTAGAATTACTCAAATATTACTTATTTTTCTAGAGTTGTAAAGAGGAGCACATTCTTTCTAAACCGAAACTGAACTAAACTTAGGTACGATTCCATTGACTTGTGCGCAGTTGACAGTGAGGTTATAGATACATGTTGATTACGTTTCTTAGATTAGCACGTCCCTAGCGGACGCTATCGTGAAACTAGTGATATAGAACGATTGCTCCCCGCGAAAATTCAAATCCTATGATATAAATATCTTAATTTGACAAAAAATTGAGATATGCGGTGTCGCTGCTGACGGTGACGATATGTTAGTTTTATTGGATTACGTTATTTAAAAAACATTACGTATAATTTCTATGGTTAAACTTTTACTTCGTTGTTAAATTAACTTTTAAAACCTTAAAAAAATTATACATTTTTGCTTATTTTTTTTTGTGCATTAACGTCATAACTTTGTTTTGTTTACACTTATTAAAGAATATGGAAAAAATATATTCATATACATTTTTTTATTTCCAGTCACATATATACTGTCTCTAGCAAATCACGTATATATCTGTTTTTCGGACGAGTTCGACCACCACATATTATATTGTATATAAAAAGGCTTACTAGTGTTTCTGGATAACTATGCATCGCCACTGCATTTCTTTCTAACATAAAATATTTGTTCATATTTACGATTGCTAGCTTTATTCACTAACGTTATTTTATCACACTTCTGTCAATTCCAAGTATTCATTAAAACTCTACTATGGTTCACTTGCTTCTATAGAAAAGGCAATATTCTTAATAAGCCAATACAAAGCCCAGTTTCCATTTATTCTAATTTTAAAAATGAATTTTCTTCTTATTAACTGCTGTATCTCACAATTGATTTTAAAATCGGAAATCAAAGAAATAAATTAAATTTGGATTGGTTTGAAAGACGTATTTACATAATTTAGTCAATTAATTGAATTTTCATCCATTTCATTTTAAAATAATATTGTGGATAATTGTTCGCAATTTTAATAATCGCCGAGTGGGAAATTAATGGTTATTCAATACAAAATCACTACCTTATTACGTAAATGAGAAACAAATTGCTTTTTTTATTATACAGAATCAAAACGAAATTGCTTTCAACTTCAGTTATAAATTATTTTTATATATGGGGTATACTCGTAATGGTTTTTGTAGACACGATAACTCCTGTAGTTTTTATCAGATTTAAAACTTTTTGAAAAATTGACTCGGTAAGTTGGTAACTAATCCCACTAATGGCGACTGCGCAAAACCTAAAGACATTCATAATACCATTAATACTGGACTTAGAGAAAAATTAAAAAAACACACCGGTACACAGACAAAATCTGTCTAATTCTTGCGACCTGGGATTTTCTGAACACAAGGAGTTTAATATGATAATTTATCATTATAACTCATTGTGCACTAGTTTTATGAACTGAATTAATGATTTCGATGAATAGGATCGTCATCTGCTACGCGTTTTAAAATAAATAAACACAAGGTTCAAATAATTCAAATCAACATAAAAACTTTATTAGTTCTAGATAAGTATATATGTGCTTTTTAAAATTATTTTATGTTATGTATTACATTTCTATATATTTTTGAAGAAGGTTAAAATAACAAAACTTGATTAGTTTTAGTTTTAAACAGCTCTATTACTGCGGAAAGTATAGCTGGAATGAATCCCATACAAATGTTAATGTAAACTAGACGACGATGAACCTGTGTAAGAAACACTATGCATATTAAAAATGGCAAACATCAATGGTCAGCGGATTATCTAAATTACTAAAACTTCACTCGACATTTATAATTAAAGAAGGGCTGCTGAGATTGTTTGCAATTGAGATTGGTCAACTGTCAAACTGTACGAGACGAGTATTGAAGACAGAACAGACAGAAACAGAAAGCGTGATCCTCCATAGACCTGATTAGATAAACCATTTGAAACCAAAATGGAAGAATCGTCAAAAATCGAATAGCCTGCATGAGAGTTGAATGAAAAAATGAACGAGAAAATAATGGCTATGACAAAAGGGTGTGGCATTCAACCATTCTGCCCACCCCCGCGGAGAAATGGATTGATGATACGTTAGTTAAATCAGGATAGGGATAGATAAAAATATATAACTTAAATTTTGTAATAATTAAATTATTACAGCGCGCCTCGTTTTATTTAAAAATAATTGAAAATAATGCGACATCAGAACTAGTTATTTTGAGAAGTTAGAACTATGTAAATTATTAACAATAATAATTATTAAAGAGAACACATTCTTATTGTGAAGTTGTAATTATTAAATAATGGAACGATAAATGTATTCATTTGAAAAATGTAACATATGGGTTCGAAAATTTGTTATCAAAAGTACTGTCTGCTGTAGCATAGTTGGTTAATGCACCTTCCTCGCATTGGATAGTGATCCAGGTTTGAATCACGGTAGAAATAACAATATTTTTCGATAAAATTGATTTTATATGTATATATTTCTAATTAATACATTTAATTAGTATTTAATAATAATCCCGTTAATGGGGCGATATATGATTTTAGATTTGACATATTTTGTAATATTTGTACGTACGAAATTTAAAACGTTTCAGACAGACCTGGCAGTTTATTATTTAATTTTGATGTAGAAAGCTTATGTATTATAATTTATAAAACTTTTTTCATTACTACAGCACTGCTATAAGTCCGAAGCAGAGTGAGTGCCCGCGCCTTCTATTTTAATATGTAAATACCGGACGAGATACATTTCAGGGATTTTTCCTGAAAAACACTCGGAATGTACAATGGCGTCGGTATAGAAGGAAATTCTCATAGTTCACCAGTTTCAATGTTTTTTAAGGGAAAGATAACTTTGACCGAGACGGAGAGGGGAAGGGACTTTACAGAATCGTTTTTTTCTATATTTCCACAAGATCTTTTTCCTACAGCATTTCTTACGGCCGCAGGAGAGGGTTGCCTTTTAAAGAGGGCCATTATTTACAGTGCGACCTGCATGCAAAAGGCTGCTGGCTTATAATAAAAAGATACCTTTTTTAGACCAAAAAGTTTTTCTTCAAATAAATTTAATGATTCAGTAAAAAAAAAGATAACATCGGTTGTTGTTTGATACCATCTGGAGAGTTATGTATTATTTTTTAAGTTACGAGAAGAAATTTTAAGACTGATACAATAAATGGAATAGAAATCACTTCCAAATATCTTAAACTAGTATCTCTATAGAGTCACGTTACGCACTATTAATGTGTTAATAACTCTTCAGTAGGGGTAAAGCATTATAAAATACTATGAGAAAAAGCGGACGTGACCATAAAACATTACACTACGCCAATTGTAACCCTTCAATTTATAAAATTTCAAGTCTTTTCATTATGTCTTAGGAGAGTATAGAATATTTTTAAGCAAACATAATATTTGTTAAACTTCATGTTATTATGAGCTTTGTACATACTAAGAATTGAAATTTATCTTTTTAAAAATATATTGCTTTTTATTAATTATTTTCAGTAACAAAATATTGCTGAATTTCTAAAAAATATGTAAATTTTTTATCATTGAAATCAATTGTGGAAGTTCAAAATAAATAAATTCAAACCAAAAAAAAAAGACATTTAAATTGAGAACATTAATATTATAAGTTCAGAACCAAAAGGTTACATATCAATTAACAAATTACTTCAACATGATGTACCTGTTTACTTGTTAATTTGAATGGTGGTCTTTTATTTATATACGATTACGAAATTAACGAATCTAATTTAAAGTATTGACATATTTTAAATAAATTATTAATTATCTATACACTTTTTAGATGAAATTCGTGAAATAAAAAAGTAAAGAAAAGTAAAAATAAAATATGCTGATAATATGTGAAAAAACTTGGGAACAAAAATATTACAATTATACAATATTATCTGGGAAAACGCTCATCGGAAAAGGCCGTTAGGATTCTGGAATACCGTGTTGTTCTCTATTATTAGGACTATTGCCCAGAGCTGTTTGCTATTCGCAGAGTGATCGAAATCTGGAGGTGTCTTGCGGCCAGGAAAACTAAGTTATAAATTAATTATAATAAACTATGTTATAAAACACTATTGGTTACTAAAGTTTAAAGAAAAGTTTTATTATTTTGTAGTATATATAAACGGATGTTTGCAATCATGGTGGCTATTTTATCGACAGATGCCCACAAGATAAATTCAGATGATTGTTTAAACCCTTGTCTAAGGTTTTTTAGCCAGTAAATTCTCCTTTCGGCAGGTCCGTGTTGTTTACATATAAGCAGTTGGAACAGGTGTAGTGTTTCGTATAATTCTGATATTACATGTTTAAAGTTTTAGCACAAAATAATATTAATTATTTTAACTGCTATTGGTTAATTATTTTTTTTTATCAGATTTTATATATATACATATTATATCAGTAATTGATCTTTGAAGAATATCGATAGTACTTAAATCATTTAAAGACATCAACGTTAATTAAGCGTATTGTTTGAAGTTCGGCTTCAATGGCAGAAGTAGAAAAATATGAAGAGCACAACTGTGCAGAAGAAGTGAAGTCGCTCACGCTAACAGATGTAAACCAGTTTTCATTTAGAAAAAACAATTATTGAATTTGTATGTGTAACAGTCCATTTCAAAAATATGTAATACTTATTTTTTAATATTAATTAAGCTCAATATACACAATACATACAGGGCTCAAATTTTCACGTACACCGTTTTTTTTGCCACATATATTTTATGTTTTCCATCGCCGTGTATATGTGATAGATATAGGGTTAAGTATATCTATATATAAAGAAAAGATAGTTTATTGGATCATCCCAAACCCGAATAGGCTATAAAACTGTATATATTTTAGATATCACCTGATCATGAGAGAGACGGCACTTCTCGAAACTATAGTAGTGACAATAACCCAACGTGTGTAGTTCAAAGTTTAGTTGTAAAAATTAAAATAGTGCGTGAATTGTTATTTATAATTATAGTATAAGGCATTATGTTAACAATAGTAATCCCAACATATGTATTTTTGAGGATAGAATAGGATAGGATAGGATAGGATAGCACGCGACAAGTGAAATATTAGCGCGATCATTATTGGTACTTATTTGGATCTTCTTAATCGTTGCTTTTCTCTTAAAAAAGTCATCTAGACTAGATAGCGACAGCGGCGACGTTAGTTTCAAATATTCGGTGCCCTCTGTTCAGAGTGAAGTGGATCGATTCTGCTTTTTGAAACCAGCCATTTCACTAAATCTGTCCACTTTGGCGGGAAAAGGAAATCTCACAACTATATCTAGAATTATCAGTCTTAACCATTTACCAGATTAGGTTAGTTAACAGTTTAAGTATTTTCTAAATATATTTCATAAATAAGTGTCGTTTTACTATTGAAATTAAACACATTTTATTTTAAAAATGTTATCATCAATTTAATAAAATATGTATTTACCATTAATAAATACAATTGTTTTTCGAAGAATTTTGGAGGTTTTGATGAGAAAAAAGAAATTGATAGACACATAAACTTCTACATCATTTTAGAAAGTTTTTTCAAACATTTTGCAGAGATTTGAATAAATAGAAACCTATTGGGATAAGATTCGGAGAGTCAAGAGAGTGTAGTAAAATTGACCACGAATTTCCCAAAATATTTTCTTGGTTTCTTTGTCCGTAAATTTAATTAAATATTTTCCAAAAAGAGAATCAGTATTTTAGAAGAAATAATAAAGATCGTGTAATGTAACGGCGCTTAATGACGATTCAGCCCACTGATATTTGTGGTGACATTTTAAACTTAGATAAATTTTGGGTTTATTTTTAATTCACGTCGGGAATAATAAACATTGTATGTAATATGGAGACTTCTGATTATAGCAGTGTTCTGTCTACGGAGGATAGAATTTCCAAGAGTGTGAGCTTCATCTAACGTAATGAATTATTCACTAAACTGTCCCACGTTTCAAATATGATATGATGTATTATTTAGCAAGAATCATAAATAGATCGGACCCGCCCACGGAAAAGTAAGACAAATCATTGTAGTCTCCTAGAACCGGTAACGTTGGGCTATGCATGACGCCGTAAGTTGATGAAATCTGAGGCTATCCAGATTGATATGTCATAAAATACATTAAATTCCTTTGGAAGAAGAATATATAGTTTGTCGATTCATTAAGCACTATTAATTATTAAGCACATTAAATTAATTAATTAAAATTAAATCATTGGATCAAAAAACTGAGATACAAGATTGTTTGAAGAATTCAAAGGCTATTTGGGGCCAAGAAGACAAACAAACGATGAAAATAGGGGATGGTATACGCGCTACAACCGTCAACGAGATGCAGCATTTGATTAACTAAACATTATTCAAGTTAATCGACATCGCGCGGCTGAGGTGAAATGTTTCACGTACAACGCGTGGATTCTAAATGGCCAGTGCAGAAAGCGTTTGAAGAAAAACCCATCGACACACCTACAGTGTTGAAAGACCCACGCTGAACAATGTTCTATTGCGATACGAACTGAATCATTTGATACCGACTACTTCAGCAATGGTTGATTTCGTGCGAAGGTAATTAATTATCTGGAACCGCGAGTTGCGATTCTGCGACAGTTTGAATGCTGATAATAAATAATGTGTAAATCAAATACGATTATGATTCTACTTTTCAAAGTGCTAATTATTTAGCCCTACTGACATTTTAAAACTAATAATGATTCAATATTTATAGTATATAAATGAAAAAGAAATTCCACGAAATATTTCTAATAAAATAACCAAACAAAATTTTTATTAGTCTTTGTATTTTTAATTACGTCTATTCTTTTCTTTATTATTACAGGAAGCAAAAAAAATTTATTTAATATTATATCTATATAATATGTATGTACAAATTAATTTAGCACACGCGCAGACTTTCTGTCTGAGTGAGATGTACGGGAGAAGGGGAAATATGAGGTATCTAAGGTTTACCGGCGTTTAATTTGGCAAAATATTGTTATATGATTATTGATATTGATATATGCCCTTTTGATTGAAGTTAGTCACCCAACGTGTTACACATCATTTGATATAATAATTATTATTGTCGTGCTACTAGATCAGTGAGGGAAAATAAAATTTTACTGAGTAACCCATTTCGCTCCGTATGGTGGGGAAAAACGAGTACTTTTAAGAATGTCAAAAAAAACAGTTGATTTAGTATACATAATTTTTTTTTTATTGAGATTATCAACAGGTCATTAATAACACTGATAGTCCTAGTTCAGTTTTGACATATAGTGGTTTGAATCAGATAAGATTCTGCCCGTAATGCACCTCCACAAGTTCCGGTCCCGGGTTTTTCTCGCAGCTGACTCCAGCTCCAGGGTCTCTCCAGCCACGTGCAATATATCTGTCTACTGTTGTGGCACTTTTCTTTGGCCCAAAGTTGCGCACGGGATAATCTCATTTTCGAGAATGTCATTTTAATGTTTAATATGGCTAAATAATTGGAAGAATCTTTTGTTGATTGTTGTACATAAGGGTTGCGGTGGTTGGATTTGTAGCATAATTAAGTCCACGAGATGCGCGCCATTTTTGAAGACATCTATTTTACGATTGTCGCTATTGTCCAGGTCTCCGCTGCATCTATGAAGATTGGAAAGATGAGTGTGCGAACCGACATAATTTTAGTTGCTCGCTTTATGTCATTGTCTTTCTATATACTCGTAAGTTGGTTTAGAGTACGTTTAGTCAGTAGTTTGCATCTTCAAATTTCCTGCCTACTGTCACCGGTGTTAGTGTTAGCGCGTTTAAATAAATTAGTTCTTCAACTACCTTACATCCTGTTATTTGTGAAGTTTGTTGTGATGCATTAGCACGATCCGTAATCAGTTAATTTTAGTTACGAGTTTTACTTTTATTGTATTTGACAATAGCTTATTGATTAATTTATTGTTTGAACCTAACGCGTTTAAGGCGAAAACCTTGATTTTTTCCCCTTAAAAGGTTCAACTCGATTCTTATGTGCGACCTTTCACACTGCAACCGTACATTTTCCCTCTGCTTAATGAAAAGCCTTTCTTAGTATTCTGACAGACATAATGGTCTGTCATGATGCTTCCAAGATATTTGATTAGCAAACGACATTCATAAAAAGGTGCGTGTAGAATCACAGCGGATAGAAGACAACGGAAAATGTGTTTAGGATCTTTTATCAAAGCTCATGCATTTTTCTATGTTCTCTAAGGCATTTCTTCAGTTCAGCCGGAGAGATACCCGAGGAAAACTTCCTGCTGCTTTTACACAACGTTTTCAATGACCGATTGTCTACAAAGTAGATGTTTATTTATTTAAAAATATTAAATATTCTTAACATTTTCAGAAGATATTCGCGTGTTATATACATAATATAACAGACGTAGTCCACTATATTTTACTTGTAATACTCAGCTAAAGTTTGAGTCGAAAAGTTAGAGTTGTGTTTGAACATTTTAAGACCGTTATGTTATGGAGATAATCTAGATGAGATTTTAGATTTTCACACAAATATTTTAGCATCTATCAGTGACACAATTCAACTTATTTATATTATATTCCATTTCATCAATTATATAATTAAAACTAAAAGGAAACGCGAATTAATGAAGAACTTCAAATGAATCAATTATATATATATAATGCTCTTAACCGTATGGCGTACTTACGGTTAAGAGTTCTTAGCATTAGGACTTTGGCTATGAAACGTTGAAACGTCATGATCTTATCGGAACGGTACAGTACGTATTTATGATTAGATATTTATTTATTTAGTTACATTAGTTTTTATTTTAGTTGAATTATAATATTGATAATGAGAAAATGTTTCTGAAAACGTTATATCGTTTAACACAATAAAAAACATAGTGGAATAAAACAGTGTTTTAACTCAATTTTTAAAATATTTATTTGCATTAATTGGTTAAGTTATGTTGTATTGAAAAATAGTTATAGCTGACCGTGGCCACGTAGCGCCCACCATTGGTGCGAGGAATCTACTGAATTTATTTCTCCCAACTTGATACATTTTTAAAAAGAGATGTGTACACGTAATATGTTTTAAATAAATATTCTCACAATTTTTAATTATTTGCGCTCAAAAATAGGACCGGACCGACTTGGTCATTTTCTGACTTTGATGCTCAAAAGCTTGTCAAATTAGTCATTAAGCGAGTTATTACGAGTATATTGATGATATATTCAGGCAACAACCGAGTTATTTTTAAAATCTAAGAATCTGAACTGAAGAACGTGGCGCGCGCCACGAAGGTAGTAAAGAAACAATATACAGCGTAGGTACTTGATTATAATATTATAATACATTTTTTATTTATCCTGTAACAACTACATACGAAAACTTTTAAACATCCGTTTGGGCGTCGAATTGTGCCAATGCCGACGTCGGCATGGAATTATCCATCTGAAAGGCGTCGTGACAGATTTAGTGCGGAACTTTCTATTGTCACCTCGCCCAGAGGAATGGGTTTAGAAGCGACAACTCGGAACTATAACCAATACTCTATTGCCGTAATAAAGACCACATAAGGGATACGGGATAGAGGATGACTACAGATGGGAAATTAAACTGAGTTTACTGTTTCCAATAACGCACATTTGTGAAAGTTCTTATATAAACATTTTCGTTCAATATATATAGAGATTATTTCAAACTGTCATTTGTATACACTTATTTCCGTATTTTTGATATTATTGTAACACTGTCATTTTACCTAAGCCTCGGCTTTATCAGGATTATAAATTATAATTTTTTTGTTAGCAGAGACAGGTTTTTCAATCTCTTATAGGTTATCATATGTATATAAAATAAAACAATATACACACACGTGCACTTCATTTAAGAGATGCAATTGTTACAGTACCAATCATAATTTAAAACTAGAGAAAATGATACGAGCAGCTCTTCAACAGCTTCTCATTAAGAAGAAGTGCAACTGAATACCTACGTTACACTTGGACCTGAAAAATATAGAAGCCTTGTGGGAAAAGGCTCAATGTAAATGAAAAGTATGAGCGAACACCGGTAGCAGTAGAAAAGTGAGATGAACGGAGAAATCTAGTGAGAAGCCCCAACATTTTCAAGATGAAGATAAATAAAAGAAGCGGGAACGACTCTTTATAATAAAGAAAGAAGATATAAGAGATTATTGAAGATACATATAAAAAATCACAAATATGCACTCTGACTTGCAAAATCAACATTTGTCCGAGGCGCATTAAGTATTTCCTAAAATCTCGTAAAATAATAATTATTACAGTTGCCGTGTTTTTTCACCTACACTGAGATTCTTAAAATTATATTTATTTATTCATTTACTCTACATGATACATATATATATATATGATCGTGTAGAGCGGAAATTTCGACAACTGCCAGTGTTTCCAACCTTGCTGACAGTTTCACGAACAAAGTGACTGTTATTCGTATCTCGACGAGCTCAGCTTCGATACCAGTGACCGAGAAAGAAACTACATTGCGACTGCACAATTTCACTCCGACGTCGATCGCAAACACTCAAAAGCTTATTTAATAAACAATGTGCGTTAGACGCAATATCAACACGGTTACTTAAGGAGTGTCATTTAGAAATTGTTCTATTTTTGGTAGATTTACTGAACAAATTGTAGAAACTTTACAGACTTTATGAAAATGGCCCACGTGACTCCACTACTGAAAAATACTCAACTAGACCCCAAAGATATCGTGAATTATCGTCCGGTCTCTAATCTGCCGCTTCTCTCAAAAATAATGGAAAAGGTTGTATCGTGTCGTCTTCATATGGATTTAACAGAAAATGCCTTATTTCCCAAAATGCAATCTGCGAACAGACGTCATCATTCTACAGCAACAGGGGTGGTTAGAGTCCTGGCTGACATTATAACACTTACTGACTAGGGCCATCTAGTCCTACTCACTCATTTAGACATGAGTGCTTCATTTGGCACAGTCGATTATCAAATCTTGCTTGATTGCTATCTTTGTAATAGATCGCAATCGGTGCGATTTCAAAATTTAACCACCCCTACATCTACTTCTAACATCGGGGAACCTAAGGGATCCGTTTTTGGACCACTATTGTATATTTTACATACGAAAGATATAGAATATGTAAAATTGTCGTTAGGAAAATATATGGAGTTTCTAAATTCTCTCATATATAATATCCCTTTTGTAGCTATATTGGCTCCGATTCCCTGAAAAAGTTGAATTTAAATTGTACTGGTTGATATGCCTCTGTATTTTAAAGAGCTTTGTATCCCATACAATTTGAATAGTAGACGTAAAACTCTCAGATCAGCCTCTACTTCAGCAGTCGTTGTCGTTTATTCCAGTTCAGGCTGCAATCTTCCTTATCGATTTACGTGAATTGCGCATAATTTCACGTCCAACTTGAGCCACATGTTCTGGCGTCGCTGCTGACGCTGCCCGGAGGAGTTTAGTTAACCACTGTCCCTTCTTGTCTGAACTTTTGAACACAACACCAGATAAGTTGCATGCCCGGCTCATCACTTACTCGTTGAATATTAAAGTGAGCACAAAAAGCGCGACGCGCACGAACCAATGAATCACCGCACTTTAAATATTGCTCAACCGTGAACGCGCGGTGCGCTTCCGACCAGTGACTCATTGGACTCAATCAGAAAATCACGCGCGTCGAACAATACCCCTCCCACTTACCTCACCCTGGTGGTTTACGAGCAATTACAATTTAATCTTGAATTTTTTCCGCTGTACACTCTATACATAAGGTTACATAATTATTTTGAAGAAATTTATGACAACAATTATTAGTTTGATGAATATGTTTGGGTGAGTGCACCAATACTAGCCATATAATTAGATATTTTCCACTAGGGGAACTTTTCATAATACCACAAGAAAAGGAAGAATACGTGTGGAATAAAAGGAAAATAAGGGGGAACAAGGCAAGTCATGCGTTTCCATTAGCTGGGATAGCCAGCAGCATTTCTTAAAACTGTTGTATCGAGTATTATATATAAATTTAATTTCAAAATAAATTATAATATCATGATTGATGAAACGTGTAGAAGTTTCAATATATTATTAAAATATCGTAAACATGTCAATAAAAAATCAAAAGGCAATTTTTTATGGAAAATAAATTAATAAATGAATTAATTAAAGTCTATGCACGATAAAATAAAGAATAGACAAAATATGAACGAATGTCTGTTTGTAAAGAGAATTAAGTTTGTAGATGATCGATAC
The DNA here is from genome assembly GCA_031772225.1 of Eubasilissa splendida. Lineage (NCBI taxonomy): Eukaryota > Metazoa > Arthropoda > Insecta > Trichoptera > Phryganeidae > Eubasilissa > Eubasilissa splendida. Next base: position 731,423 of record CM062859.1, on the reverse strand, counting down.
AATTAAGAAGGGATTTCTGGGGTGGTTTGGTTATGTGGAACATATGAACGAGGAGAGGATGTTAAACATAACATGTGAGGGGAGTGTTGAAGGTAACAGGAACAGAAGGCGTCCGTTAAGACCTGCCATGAACATATAAGCCGAATATTGGAGAACGTTTCTGTCAAAATCTTGTGAGAAAATGGACGAGGTAAGAGTGTTAAACCGAGACCAAAGAGTGTAGTGTAGTTCTATCCTCTCTACCTACCTCTGCGAAATGGCGTGATGGTAAGTTAGTTAGTTTCGAAATGATTAATTGAAAGATTTCTGGTTTTAAAAATTGTTTGAGAATCTTGGCGCCATCTAACAAATTCTTTTAAAGTTGAATCAGAAACAAATGGCATTAAATAAAGTTGGTAGCTTTACACTGTTAACGTTAGATGCGTCACTGGAGAAAAATGCAAAGGATACAGTCGCACGTTGTCCAAACTGTTGAGGAGGTCGTTGGCTGAACTTTGCCGGCAATAGAATGGTTCAAGGTTCAAGTTGTAGTGAAAGCTTATTTAAACATACATTTAACAACTGAAATAGATGATACTATGAATAAATAGATAGTTTGGATCGTCAGGTAGATTTTGAATTCTGAGCACGTGTCTCCATCCTTGACCCGAACCTGAAATATATGATAACAGTGTTAGTGTGACCTCTCCACTACTCGGATAATAAAATATGGAATTAAATACAATGAAATGCCCGGAGCCGCGCCCGCGTACAATGCCATTCCATACTGTCACAATCTTAAGTTATTCCGAGGCGTTTTATTTAAATTGGACAATGTTCATAGCACACGGCCGGGTGAAGTAATCACTTTCTTTACGAGTAAATCCATTTGTCGTGTTATTTAACTGTGAGTAACTATTCCATGGGAATGGTTTTCAAACGTGGAAATGTTTATAAGTGAATGAGAAAGTGGGCAGTAAAAGTGGTTCCTTTACACATTAATAAAAACGCATTGTATAATATTTCTAGTAGATAGTCGCGTCAAAGTGACTAAAAAATGAGATTATCCTCGAAACAGCCTTGTGTCGAAGAAGACCCGGAGGAGTGTCATAATGGTAGATAGATACGTCGCATCCGGCCGGAGAGACTCCGGAGTCAGCTCGGCTGCGAGGGCGACCGGGACTGGAACCGGGGCTTACGGAGGTGCATTGAGAGCAGGTTGAGGCCACAACACTGTATGTAAAAAATTAACACTATGGAAAAAATATAATGATTTTAATACATTGAACTATAGAAAAATTAACGTACCCTTCGAAATATTCATTGAGGCGACTAAATACACACACATATAAACATATAAATGAAGGATTAGTTTTGTACAACCCTGAAAAGAGAGCAATCAGTCGGAACTCGGCATCAAAAGATAAAATACAAGTGTTTGAATTTTCTAAATCGTGTATTTTATGGCAGAATGAAAATTTCGCTAGAAACTGTATTAATACAACTTTTAGCTGGGAAAAAAAATAAGTTGGAAAAGTAAACAGTAATGCTTACAAAAAATAAATCTCCAATGGACAGTTGAAGTTAATGAAAATGAATGAGTAAAAGCAGAATTTAAGAATACTATTTTTAGAAGTGAATCTAATGCGTTAAAAAGTATATATTTAGATTCTTAGTAGTGATCCAAGAACTTCAGAAGTCGTTCTCATTTTGTGAAATATATATGTATAAGTAATACATTCCTTGACATCGCCGCCGTGGTCCAGACTGCCGGACAGTCACCGATCTCCTGCAGGTCTGTCTTTACATTATTCGCTAACCTACTTTTCGGTCTTCTCTTCGGTCTAGATCCTTTTGACTTGTGTATGAGAGCTGTGTACGTATTAGTATTACAGGACTTTTCTATTTTTTTAAAAATATTTATTGGGCATTAACCGGGAGCGTATTTGATACAAAATAAATAACAAATGTTATATCTGCTCTCGCTACATGTCCCACCCATTGCAGTCGCATCGCTCTCGAAGTTACAGATCTTTTAGTCTCCTTCATTCCTCAGTTAGGTCATCACGTATTGTGCCGTAAATTTTGGAACTTTATTTTCGAAGACCTGCGACCTATTTTCTTGAGATATAGTGAGATCAAACTTCACCTATATAGAACGATCGATTGTATAAGATTTTATCCTGTTATTTATTTCTTGTTGAATATTATTATTCCGTGTCATATTTTAGAAGAAATGGTTTCAAAACCGACCAAAGAAAGTCGGATTAACTTGTGACAGACGGGAACAAAAGTGGAATCTTCGAACATTGGTCAGTTGGAAAGGTTACTCAGCCACCAAACCACCCCACTTTTGTCTTGAGCATATATAAACCTGAAGAAAAATGAGAACTGAGAAATGAGAAGAATATTTATTTGAGTAAGAAATTAACGTTAAATAGGTGTCTAAATACAAATTTTTATAATAACGTTGTGTTGAATTTCATCGTTAAAACTTTAATGGATTTTTTATTACTGAAAAAGCTTCAGCGAATCCGTTTCATACCATAATGTGGGCTTAAAAGGATTTGCTAACAAATTTAATTAAATTGTAAAAGTATTTGAAACGGTTCATCTGCATTTTTAAGGGATTAGTTTGTCCAATTACGAAACAGCCAATAATCCCCTTTAAAGGCTGTGACAGCGGAAGCCGCGGCGGGGCGCTGTCGAGGAAGGGATGATGACAATATAACGTTGATTGAGGTTTCGTCAAATCCGAACCAACTTTGCGACGTCGCGGTCGTCGGTAATCTACGTGAGAGTGAAGGATATGTTATTATTAGGGTTCTTTAAGCTTTATTTGACTGTGGAATAAAGGGTTGTGAAAACATATAATACATAACTATGTTTTTGAAAAGATGTTCCCGAAAACGTTATATATCATTTAACACAATAGCACAACAGAGTATTGACTCAATTTATAAAATAATCATGGAATTCCACAAAGTTTCACCAAAAACCTTTGAACAGTTATCTATATAACATCCAATCAAAATCAAAATACTCCGAAAGTATCGAAAATTGTAAATTTCTGAATTCATAATACATTTTATTTACTTTTACGTATAATTGTTAGAATTACTGATGACGGTAACAACGGTAAAATGTAAAAATATTTCATTTTTCTGGCTCGAGACAGGGAGTTACCTAGTAGGGCGGTCATAGGGCTAGGATCTAGATCTTTGATTATATTAATTATATATTGACATACATTATGTATATTTTATCCATAATAACTTGTTGGTCTATCGGTTAAGCCGCTGGCCTGGTGATCTAATGGTCGGTGGTTCGCGCCTCGTTTCAAGAGACCAGCAAGTTAGTTCTATTTTCATGCTCAAGCATTCAGCTTAGTTTGAAAATAGTAAGAATATTGATGTGACATGTATTCCATTTTTAATAAAAAAGCGTATTCTTATTAAGTATATTATATCACTAATAAATGAATACATATATCGTTCGAGGATATTAAATGATTTACGGAAAGATCTAGTATTCTGTTCTACACACAACAATATATTATATTAAGATTTGTTAACGTGTACATGCTTGAATGAGCGTTGTCTGAGGCGGTGAAGTCGATTGGAAGAAAGATGAAATGAGTATTTCTTCATCACAATGCCTCATTTTTTGGTGTTGACAATGAGGTATTTTATCGCTAGTCATTTTCAAAAATGTAAACCTGAAGATTTTCAATTACGATTCGTCGTTTAGTTACAGCGTTTATAAAAGTTGTGAGACGAATTTAGGTTATTTATTGCGGATATAATAGCATTCTATCTCATTCTTTACTTCCAAATCTGCAAATATAGTCAAATACATTTTTAGCCATTCGCAAAGTACGTAATAGGAAAAAAATTGCTGCAATGCTATTTAATATAAAAAAATAATTATAATAATAAAATATACACATACAAACTATAACATTACTTCATATTTTTATTTCTAAGTAATAATAAATAGTTTCATAGTCGTCCGCTACATTTTTATCTTTTTCCAACACTTTATTTAAATTTTTTATTATTAAAAAATCTACAAAATCATGAATTTCGTATAATAATCGCTGATATAATAATACAAGCATCAAAAATAATAATTATGAAATAACAAATTAATAAATAATAAGTAAATTAATCAAATTATAGTAAGAGATATAATTAGAAGTGTAATCCACATTATACCTACATTAACGTGTACTTCAATCTAAGCTTGCAAGATTTTCATCTCCTTTTATAAAAACGACAGCTAGTTATATGATGTTTTTTCTATAAATTGTTATAATAATTTTGTTAAAAGCGATGTCTTTTAGTCAAAATATTTTTTTACATACGTTTAGGCCAAATTTTTTTTTACATCAGAAGGGGCCATAAGGTTTTCCACTTTTTAAATCGTCTCTGCGTGGACAACAGCGCGCGGGAGTTTGGTCCTTGGAAATTTAGTCACAATGGATTATTACTTCACGGGGGCACAACAGTTTTACAAAAACAACGATCTTATGTGATTGTAAGAAAGATGTCCATTTTTATTTCCATGTTCTAATTTGATTAATTTATTAACATCTTTTATAAAATATTATTTTGTTATTAAATTTCACATTGTATAGATCTTGATCATGTTTTTATATAAATGTCGATAGTCACTCCCATAATTGAAGATCATTTTTATTTGGAGAGCATAATATATAACTCATACATTTTATTTGTGTTCAAATCAATAGTTATACTATATTTAATATTTATTGCAAACTTTACATTGTGGTTTTTATTCGTTTTAACATAAATTATTTATGACTATTATTTAAATAAATTAAATTTAACACATAAAAGTAGTTAAAACGAAATTATAAATATTATTTTTAATTATTAACTTTGTTTTATTAACCACATAATGAATATATTTACCGGTTTCGAAATCATCATTTTCTTCTTCAGGATGTCATTAACTAATCAAAATCACATGTAATTGTTTCTTTAACAGAATCTATTTTTAAAAAATAATTATTATTCAAAAAATAAATTTAGTACCAAATTTAAATTGATACTTCGTGATACAAAATTACTAGAATAATTTTAAGGAAAATTTTAGAATGGGACTTGTGGTTAAATTAAGTTGGTCGCTTATAATTTTTTGATAAATTTTACACACTTTATTTATCTTCAACGATTTCAAATTCTTTAATTTATGACCACCACCGTTTACATGCAAAATAGACAACCCCAGATTTTTATCAAAACATCTCAAATGCTCCTTTACTCTTATATTTATTTATTTATAATACATTTTTCAAACACTAAAAATAAATAGACCTTGCGGCGTTCTTCCAGTATTTAATCATCATCATCAATCAACCTTATTTAAATTAGGTTCTTGAACCAGGCCATTTCAGGCCGGCAAAGCGGGAGTGTTTGAATAATCCCAGAACAGTCAGAATGCAATATGACAATAATTGTACTGGGGATCCTTTGTACCTACGAGAATGGCATGAGAAATCTGAGTAAGGCAGTGTTCTGCCACGAGGAGGGATCTCCGAGACAAGCGCAACCCGAGGGGGTGCGCAAACTTTCCTGCGATAACTTTGTTATTAATTCATTCATTCATGATGTCAAACTCCTCGAAGAGGTTAGCTGCGATTATGGAAAACTTCATAAATAATAACATGCGGCATTAAAAAATAAGATTACATAGACAGAAAAATCTAATTGAGGATTAAATAAATAAATTGAGGACTTATTTAAGATTAAACATTTAAAAAAAAATTAACAATGTAAATATACAAAGTATATATTTAAAAATTAATTCTTCTATAACTTCGGTTAGAGTTAGTGTGTTATGTAGTCATCATAAAATATTTAACAAATTTAAATTTACTCATTATGTTTGAGCGACATCTAACGGATATCGCCCCAATTATTTATTTGTTGATACAAGGCGACATCTGTCGCTCTATTAAGATATTGTATGAGAATGAGGAGCAATAAAGTGTTCAAAGGAGAAACATATCTTTTAATTCTTTAACATGGAGACCAAAGGAAAAATATCCTCCTTCATTGTATCTGAAATCAAAAAATATATACACAGACACATAAATTATACACTCTCGTATATACTCCTCTATTCACGAGTCTTACTCTCATAGAGATGAAATAAATATGTATATATATCTTACTGATTATTTTTAAAATGTATTTATTAATGTAGTTATTTTCTAATACTTTTTTTTTAAAATGTGCATCAAGCGGATGCAACCGGAATAGACCAGATTCAATCAGTGATTAAACACATATTATGAGTAAGAAATGGCATTAAGTACATGTACACATATCCAAAAAATAAATGGCAATAAATATATTTTTATACGCGAATCATTGGTTAAAAAACACACCTCGCGCAAGAGTCACAAATAATAGGAATAGAAGGTGCAAAAAGTGGAAATGTGCATCTTGTGCTAATTGGAGACGCGAGTGGATACAGCGCGAAAACGGTGTCAAGTGCCGTGACGGAGAGGAAGGGACATGGGGTCCCTAGTGACACAAGTGAAGAGTTCAGCGTTGAATGCGACGTTCTCGAGTGACTGATTATGACAACTGCGGTCACATTGCTCGGTGGTCCCGAACGGTCGGTACACACGATCGAGAGGTCAGTCAAAGCTAAAACTATTATTTTTTTATGTGATAATGCACATCTTTGATTTAGTAATATATTATTGTATGTAAATTTAGAGATCTTCTTGAATAATTTTCCGAAGGATAAGGGAAAAACGAAACACATTTCCATCTTATTTAGTGCGGGAAAATATTGCCATACACATTATTATTCCTCTTCTGAGAAATTGCCTAGACGGGCTAAGAACCCAAGAGAGGACAGACTATTAAATATGCCTCATGATATTTAAAGGCCTCAATGAAATGAATATTTTTAAAGGCATAGAGAAATAAAATTTCTATTTCTTACGTGAAATATAATATATAGGCCGAGTCCCGAGAGGCTGCCCGGGACTGTTCTAATGGTATGATAAAATAATATATTTTAAAATATATTACGTAAAAATAATGGCAACGCAATAAACATGAAAAAACTGAAAACGACATTACAGTGAATGTATTATATTTATTAAAATATTTGTATATTGAATGACGCTAATTCACAATATATTCGCTAGTAAAAAGACCGATAGAAGAAAATATAGTAGAACATATGTTTACATTAATAAATGTTGAATAATAAAACGTTGCATAACTCGAGAAATGAAAACGCCACGTCACTCGTCAACGTCCGTATGAACAGCATCTCGACTGCATTTCAACACATTGCGCTCAATTTTTCGAGTCGTCATTCTTTTAAGAGTTAAGTCTTTAAGTACGGTGATGAATACGTTAATTAATTAACATGGCAGTTACTTTTTGGTGTAACAACATTTTTTTAATCTAATAGTAAAAGTTACTCAATTACTCAATAAATACAACTTTTAAAATACAAATTAAAATAATCAACCACACAAAAAATCTATTTATCGAAAAAATATTTAGTTACTACCGGGATTCGAACCTGGACTTTTTCTATCCCGGGAAGCACTTTTACATTATACATATTCGACAAATTTTGATCTTATATTCTGTAATCTTTTCAATTGATACATAAAATTATCACGCTACTTCATTATTCCATTTTTAAAAACAATCAACTTTATCCTCGTAACGACTAGATATATTTTAGATAATAAGATTTTTTCTGTATATTTTGGTAGTTGATTCATTCAATTTGTATTAAAATAATTATTTTCTGAAAATGCAACTTCACAACAAAAATGTGTTCTCCTTAAAAACTAATTTTTTGGTTGTGTTATTTTTTAAAAGTAATAACAAAAGATTAACTACGCTTCTACTACCCCCTGGTAAAGTATCGAGGAGACGAAAGCGAAATGATCCTAATCTATTTACACTTTTGTTTTATTAAAACAATTTATTAGCAAAGCAAATGAATATGATCTAACTAATCGAAACACTCGTTTGTTCCGTGCCTCAGGGTAACTGGATTATAACAAACTCTTAACTTAGTCAGGTAATTTGTTGTTTTTAAAGGTTGTTCTTTAATGGATTATATTTTATTTTGTGGGAGTTTACGGTCATATTGAAACAGGATTTTATATATAAAACATTTTTGCACACGTTATTAATTAAATTTGTATTATTTTTCTTTTATTTCAGTTTATAATACTGTTACATTATATAATTTAATAAACTAAACAAGTTTCGTGTTCATTATTAATTATGAGATTGTACCATCCCACTTGGCAATGCCATGTAGAAAATATATATTTTATACGAAGATAATAATTCTTTCAAAAGACGTTCCTCCCTCTCTCTGTCGCTCGTGCAATCTACTATGTACTTCGGAGTCTGAAGACGACCTCGTAGCCAATATTACCTCCGAGCATTTTGAATATCATTCACGTAATACGAAAGCGAGCCGGTCGGCATTGTTCACGGGTGAGCGATACGCATCATCTTGTGGGGAATAAAGAGTGGAAAATAATGTTCAAGTCGTGCTTCATTGGCTCAAAAGAATAGCAGTGACATGTCCGTGAGTGATGGGACACTAAAATCGTAGTAGACTAAACACGTAGTTTTTGTAAGTGATGTCCACGGGGTAAAGGTGAATTAAAAAGGACGTACGATGTACGCAGCAAGGCTGCTCACAATACTTTCCGGAAAAAAATAATTTATTATTGTATATTTAATACATAACAAATGCACGCCACGTGCATATACTCATCATTATTCCGAGTTCTTCTATACATCGTCAGCACACGGAGTGTCTAGGCTAATAAATCTGTTGACGTCTGTGACGCATTTTGGTTCATTCACTGCAAAGTCAAAAAGATAATATAAAAAATTAAGACTTCCTTATACAATATTTCTTTCCCAAATAATTTATCGTTTTCCGATTGTATTTCATTTAATTGATATTCACACCCGTTGATAAGAGGGTCTGCACTTCTTGAAACTAGAGTCGAGTTATAAATAAGAGTTGTGTCACAATCTTTCAATGAATGAAAATTTGTTTTTAGTTATGTATAGGTACCTATTACACTTTTTTTCCAGATCACTGGACGCCCCTGAAAATTTCTTACGGTGAAATGCGATTCGATAACGTAAGTATAGTGAGATTTTAAACAAATTAATTGCAATTTGGAGATAAACATTACAAATTTTATTAAAATTATTTCATATACAAATTTACTCTTTTTTGATATGTAAACAGTGCGGAACAATAAAAAACATGAATATTAATTCATTACGGATTGAACAAATACCTTAAGCCACTTGTACACATATGTACAAAGATAATTTCAGACATTTTTTTTTTGAGGATTTACAATTGTTCGCAGAAGGTTTATGTATTATTTGAAATAAACGTCGAAACGGACATATAAATACGCCAAAGAAAAATCAACGCAGAAAATTCAAAATACAAAAAACATCGATCATTTCAGATAATTATAGGAATGGCAAATTATTATATAATATTCCGATTCTCATTTGGCTCTGAGAAAACATTATACTTAATATAATTAAGAATGTGTTACGTCTAGAAAATATCACGTCAATAAATTCGCGAGCAGAACTTTTACTGGCACAAAGATTTCAAGACATTTTAACTTTTTCTTCGCGCTAACTTATTGAGACAATATTGCAGCAAGCTGCAGCGGGATTCTATAACGGAAGAAAGCGATGTGCTACTGCAGTGCTGAATGAAGATTTCCGGCATTTCCACCCGGGAAACATAGGATTTGAAGGGAAAATGACGGCTTTCATTTACAGCTCGAAATTGCTTATTTTTGCTATGATACGACAACAATACCACTAAATAAAATGCAATAAATGAAAAATAAAAACTTAATGTTTGGTAAAAATATTAAACTGAAAAAATATACTTTCACTTATATATTTTTGTAATTGTATTTAGTAAAAAATGTATTATTTCGCTCGCGTGTTAAATAAATAATGTGACTGATTGTATAATTGGTATTCGACCGAAATTTTTTTATTTTTCTCTTAATGTCTCCCTCCAGCACCGCCATTGTATCCAGTTTTAAATAAGCAAATTTCCTTATAAAATAATACTATTTTGACGTTCCTCCCATTAATTTTTAGCGGTGTCATGTACTTGAAACTAAGACAACCCTTAGCCAGTTGTAACGGCATGATACCTCTCCCCGCTATGCTTCCGCCCCTGGTCCGCTGATTGCACTTCACTTCCGGTACACACGGCAACTTGACATGGATATCCGGAAGTATTTGAGAGCGAGACACACAGGACAGAATTAAGGTAGAAGGTGAACTTTGCTCGAGCAGCGTAACCTTCTAAGTGGACTTAAGCAGTTATGGATTTGTGAAATCTTGACATTATGTGTACTTAACACATAATAACGTCATAAGTGAAATGTAACACCGTGTAGTTAGGTTCATTGAGTGGCTAGGAAGCCGTTTTTACTGATAGTGATTAATCGGATATTCGAAGTGATAACTCTATCGACCACCTAAAATAGTAGATAAATACTTACTCAAAATGCCAGCTTTATTAGATTTCGAATTATAGTAAAAATATAAATAAAATCTTTATTGATTTATTTTAAAATTAACAAATATGTTACAACCTCTTTACAAAGAAGTTATTTTCCTCGCCTGAAGGTTAACTACCTTTTCTGTTTGACTTATCGAAAATGTCTCCTTAAAAGATGTTAGATTAGTGCAATAAGTCAGAAGTGGAAGAACATTATAATAAATTTAGTCAGGATATTTATTTCATACAAGAATGTCCAAAAAACAGCGACACAGCACTAGCGTAAAAGTTTACTAATGTTAAAAGTCTTAAAGAATGAAGTATCTTAAAACACACGGTAAAAATATTGGCCACGTATAAAATACGTGCTATCTTTCCATTTGATTTTCATACATTTTGCAATTGTAAAAGCAAAACTTCAGTCTGTCAATTAATTTATTAAATTGAACAGCTTTTACATTCAAAAACATTACTTTCAAAGCCTTAGCAATTTATGGCTCTAAACGAAAGATGATTTTGTCAACAACATAAATGATAATTATTCCATTTCGACATTTATCAATTTTGTTGCAGCTTGAACTTTTGATATTAAAATTAATTGATAGATATTTTACGTAGTATTTTGTGCGTACCATATTTATAATTAATAGCGGCAGAACCTTGCAGAAAGTTAAATAAAAATGTAGGCGTTGTTTTATTTATTAAAATAATTATTCTCATAAATATGTCGTTTTTGATATATCGTTCCGAGTTAAATATCCAAATAAAGGATAATCGTTCATTAACGATATCTTGTTAACGAAAATCGTTTTCTAATGTGTCATTTATGAGTATGTTTAAGTTTCAAACATTTATTAGCGTTGTCTTATTTTTCTCATTCTCGAATACCATCACTTTTGAGATAGAGAAAAGTAAAACAACACACGAAATACCGGAAGGTTATGAATGTTTTGAACAAGAAGATGAGTCTGTGAACTTGGGAAGTATGTTTGGTGGGAAAGATTGAGAAGAATGCGACGGTAATATATTATAATTTTGTAAATTGAGTTGAAACACTGTTTTATTCCACTATATTTTATTGTATTACACGTTAAAACGTTTTCGGGAACATCTTCCAATTATCAATAATATAATTCAACTAAAGTTAAAAATATTTTCAGACAGTAATTAAGGGTGTGTTTGGAGTTGTATTGGTGAGAGGGGAGGGGGGGGGGGTGGAGTTTAATAAAAATTATAATTATTGTGAAAATAAAAGATTTTGAATTAACGTAAATATACTGTCTGAATAAGTATTAACTGTGTTAAAAAAAATTGTTTTAAAAATAAAACTATTTCTATATGGACAAGCATATGATCTCTTTTACAACTCAAAAGGAAAATATTAAATTGTTTAGTTTCACACTTCAACAAGACCACCTCACATACACACGACCTAATGCAAATATAATATAATACAAAACACATACTTGTACATATACACCACACACTCGGTCGCCTAGTATGATGTGTTACTGGTATATTGCGTATCGTAGATACATGACTTTATAAATACATATATGTATGTAAATTGAACCAATTCACGTATGCGTGTACTTACTATATTGTACATTAAATAAATAATTATTGAGCCAGCAAAAGAATAATAGCTATACGAGTATATAACTAGCGTGATGTGGACAAGGTTGGAGTCTTAAATGCAATAAGCAAAAATATAATATAATAAATAATAATAATAATATTTGATAATTTGTGTAGCGCCATTTTCGTAAAAACTTTCACCTCAAGGGCGCTTTAAATTAGACATGTTTCCAATTCTCTAACCATAAAGCGGGCAAGACATTCGTATTATATTTTAGCCTTTTACCCCTAGAGAGACCTTTCTGCGAAAATCTATTATATGGAGAGCAGGAGAGGAGTGAAATTCGTAGGAAGATCAGTAAAAATGCCTTCATAAACTGGTTCAACTGTCCTTTATTTATGGCCCAGATATTTTTTCTCAGCTTATATAATACATTTAGATCATATTTTGATCTCTCTAGGGATGAGCAACAATATTATATGTTTCTACTACCTGAAAATTGTTTGGTTGAATACACTCGAGATTCGTCTAGACTGGAGACTTGAAGCAGAACCGGTAATGTGATACTAAAAAATTTACAAAAACAATTCTACTCAAAACCAGTTGATGGATATGAACATTGCATTGATAAAAATAAATAAAGTCTTTTTTATTCTTCAAGAGGTTTTTAAAACTCTTTTAGATAATCCTGCAGATTTATAAGCAGTGGCGTAGTGTGGCTGGTTAAGGCTGCGTCCTGGCACTTCTTTCACGGAATTTACTTTTTAAATATTGTACATTAAGTAAATATGTTGATACAAAATATTTTTATATTTTCTATATATATTGTACAGTGAATTGATATTATGAGAATGTAAAAAAACTTATCGGACCGGAGCATTTTCAAAACGTGAAATTGCAAGGAAATTTATAGGCATTTTGTTAAGAATTGCATCATCTAGGCGCACGGCGGTATCCCATTGACCACATGCACTTGAAGATAAATGAAATATGTCAATTCAACTTAAATAAACTGCGATCTCTAAATATATATGTTACAGATCGATATTTTTTTTTGAAATATGCATGGTTTTAGCGTTTACAAAAGTTAATTTATTGCTGGATAAATTATTTATTTTTAACCTCAAACATATGTCGAATTTCAGTGGGAATATATGGAAGAAAAATATGGTTGGGGGGGGTGGTCAAAATCAAATACCGCCTTGGGACTTTTTTTATTTAGCACTCCACCACTGATTATAAGAGTATATTAAATCAAAGAAATTTTAAATATACGGCCGATAATAGGAAGGCATTATACATTTTATTATACCTTTTATTTCATTATACCTTTCATTTCATTATACCTTTTATTTCATTATACCTTTCATTTCATTATACCTTTTATTTCATTATACCTTTCATTTCATTATAACTTTAATTTCATTATACCTTTCATTTCATTATACCTTTTATTTCATTATACCTTTCATTTCATTATACCTTTTATTTCATTATACCTTTCATTTCATTATACCTTTTATTTCATTATACCTTTCATTTCATTATAACTTTAATTTCATTATACCTTTCATTTCATTATACGCTTTATTGACTACTCAAAGGTCTTCGGTAATGTTAAATGGAGGATACTATGGATGGTTCTTGAGGAAATGGGAGTTCCACCGCACTTGATTAGATATCACTGTCATAGTTCAAGTCGGTAATATTACTTCATACAAGGCCTACATTGAGAAAGGAGTAAGACAATGGTGCGTACTGCGCACTCTCACCATTGCTTTTCAAAATTTACTCAGAATATGTCATGAGAAGCAGGGAGCACAATCAGTGGAAAAAAGATTACCAATCTACGTTTTTATAATGACATCATACTTGTGGCCAGTGCAGAGATTGAACTGGAAATCATTTTACAAAATATGAAATTCGTAAGCAAGCAGTTTAGCTTAAAAATAAATCGATCTTAAACGAAAATATTTGTTTTGGATCGTCCTAATGCACCACAACTAACTACAGATAGTTCCAGAGGCGCGTTGATAACCAACACTGGTGAGAGTGGGCAAGAAATACGAAAACACAACAACTAGCTAAAGTTCCCATTAACCAACTATAGAGAATATGGTTCAGACTCTTGTCTTTCCAATTTTCATGTATACAGCGGAGACTCGGGCAGTTCGCAACAATTACAAGCGTAAAATAGACTCTTTCGAAATGTGGAAAAGGATGTTGCGTTTCAACACGACGCACGAACGCCTCAATTCTGCTACTAATACAACAACAGCAAGTCCTATCTACACCAGTGAACAAAGTATTTTTCCGATTCTGGACTGAAGAAGACTTGGAAGAGTTCCACAGACCGGGACATGTGGAGGTACATTGCGAGCCAAATCTCACGACTACAACCGTGTTATTTTTAGTACGGCTGAGTTTAGATGAGAAAAACATTTTAAAATAACATTAGAACAATGAAAATAAAGTGTTACATATTTAAAATTGAATTATTATAATTATTGAAATGCAAAGTGCGTAGCTTCCAGGGATGATAGCTTCAATGATGAAATACGTGACAGGGAGCGGTGCTTATAAGACGTGCATTACTGCGAGCCCGGTTGTATGGTATTTAGGATCATTCGCTTATCAATCAAGTGCTGCAATATTATTTATATATATATTTATATTGTAAAAGAGATGTAAGTACGTTAAAAAAACCAAGTACTTGAGAAATAACAAACAAAATAATTAACGTTATAACTTGGATAATTTTTTTAAATAAAATATATTATAACCGTAATAATTTAAATTACAGTTAAATATTTTTATTGCCTTAAGCCAGTTAACTTTCCACCATATTTTTTTTACTTAATTAATTTTTTCACTTACTTGAATAATTTCTTTTTATGGACAATATTTTCCATTTTTGTAATGCTTATAAACTCTAATTTAAAATAAATACATTGTTAAGAAATTTAATTTAATTAGTAGGATATACATAAAAATATTATTTTTCGAAAAAATGTAAATATGGTTGCCGCTGGGATTCAACCCTGGACCTTTTCATATCAGGAGAAACGCGTTAACCAATTTCGCTACATCGAGCAATTACGTTATAACAAATATGAAATTTGAACTTATATGTTCTGTAGTTATTTATAATTGATACATCTATTATTTGATTACGTTACGAAATTGCAACTTCACAACAAAAATGTATTTTCATTAAAATTATTTTTTGTCAACCTTCTTATATTTTAATTTTCAATCCTTTTCCCTTATCTTGTGTTTCATTTTAATATTATCATCATTTAGATTTTTTGTAAAACTAGCATCTTAAGTATCCCCCGAGTCAAATTTGGTAGGTTAAATTATATTGGTTAAGTGTTTTTTTTAATATATTTACTGCAACAATATTATGGTTTATTTTGTTCAGATTTTTCATCGTAATTTTTGCGAAGCCGTTTAGTTTTTCATATAAAACTCGCGTGATTAAATATGAAGTTTTTTTTTAATGTACATTTTCAGAACATAGTTCTGTGGTATTTTTAATACAAATTAATTGAATTAGCTAGAATGATGTACAGAAAAAAAGTATTCAAAATAGATAAGTTGTATCAAAGTTTATCCTAATTGAATAAAATTGATTAATATAATTCTGGTGTCTCTTAGCGTGTTTTACTCGAGAGTATTTGGGATTCATCTCAATATAAAGTTTATTACTTTTAAAAATAGAATAATAGATGTACTAATTGGAAAGTTTACAGAATATAAGTTCAACATTGGTCGAAATGTATTCAATTGCTATAGCAAAATGCTGAACGTACTTCCCCGGATAGGAAGAAGTTCAGGTTCTAATCCCGACAGCAACTAAATATTTTTTCGATTAATAGATTTTTTCTGTACATCTTTATAGTTAATTCATTTAATTTTTATTACAAACTTTTTTGTATAATTTATTAAGTCTAACTAAATCGTGAAAAGGTGTAACCTTTGATATTTACAAATATGAAGATTACAGGTTGCAGTATGATATTACAGGTAAAAATAGATCGCAACAATGTCAAAATTAATAATGGATTGTTTGAGCGACCTTAAACACACGCCTTGCCATTCTGGCGTACATATTTCATATGAGTTAATATATTTTTACGTTATATTTACTAAACGAAAAGGACTAGTCGATCTTTGACAGGAGACATATATCAATACTATACATAACATACGGTGACAGCCCAATTATTTCATTTCACCCATGATACTTTTTTCAGTCTTGCGTATAACGAGGAATAAGACAGCCGAAAACGTAATATGATGTATTGCTTTTATAAACTTCGGGGCATTTATTACGACGAAGTCTGCTATCCTGGAAGTTACTTTGTACAATAATAATATTTGGTATTTTTGGTATCGTAGTTATTCATACGATGATTGTGTTTGACGTTTTTTTGATGCGGACGATTGTAAATGATTTTAGAAATCAATTTAAAACAAATCTAAAATAATATACTTTATATTTTTAATCATTCGCGCTTGAAATAAAATTTAGGAATTTGATAATTATTATTCACAAATATTTAATGTATAGAAAAAAATTAAAACCTTTAAAAATGTTAAAACCCTACAGCTAAAACTAAATGCACGAAAATCTCATCCATTACTTACTTTAAGAATTAACAATAGTTACAGATATAGGAGGAAATAAAAAAATAGGGCCCTAAACGAGGACCATGCGTTACGTCGCTAGTTGCAGGAAATGTGATCAAATTATACTATTTATGATGTTGCTACAGATCCATAATAATAATAGAATGCACAACTTCATATAATCATTTACAGAGCAAGACAGGATGACGTACCTTCAAAAGGGAATACAAAAAATAGAAAGGACGTATTGGATTTTACATTGATTCGTTGCTTGATAATGACAACACAAAATCGTCGAAACAGTATAGACTATACGTGTCTATAAATATTAACAAATTGCATTTAACATTTTTACAATTTCTGATACTGGTTTCTTTATAAATAATGTGTTGTGTAATAATATTTTTATTCAGTCTAGTCAAGTGACTTAGTGGTGGGTGGTGGGTGGTGGGAATAAGACCACCAAGTTTTTCCACAGCACCCACCACCACCCATTTTTCACAACACAAGCGCTTAACTTAGATTCATAAAACAGATCAAATATTGATGTTCTATGTATTCCATGCTTCGATCAAAACCTAATGAGAGAAAACCTAATAATAGTGAAAATATATATAATATTATACTTAGTCAATGAAATGTAGTTATGGTTTAATTCTTTTCCAAATACCATGTTTTCTATCTGCCAAAGGACCGGGAAGTTTGTGCTCACCTGAAACGAAAAAAAACATTTCATAAATTAATTAAATATGTTCAGCGCCATGGCGATCCATGGCCTTGACAATCCTTAAAGATGAGAACTTAACTAATAACTTGGATAAGAACTTCTCTAGAGGCTAAAATGCAGAATTCCAACTAAAAATCAAATTGCAAAGATTCTTCGCCATTTTATATCGGCAAAACAGCGCTTGATTTCAATGTTAGATGAATAAAATAACATTTAAGATGCCTCATCAATAAAAATTTATCTGGGTTTTGAAATCATGTTATAGAAACAAGTCTCTGTTTTGGTAAACAAAATAGCACTCGTAAACAACAGAAGCATTATATTACATTATTTAAAAATATAAAAATCACTTTAATCTGACAAATGACAATTTATTAGACAAGTTTCACATTTCAATAGACAATATTGATTTGCTGACGAAGATACAGTAGAAACGAAACCGGTTGACGTTAAAATAATCCATGTGGTTAATGAAAAATTTGTTTTAGCTTTATATTATATATTAAGCCCCTTTGTAACAATATGATGCATAAAATATAATTTTCGAAATATGACGACTATTAGATAATGGATATTTTATAAGAGCCATTTTCGGAAAAAATTTCATCTCAAGGACTCGTAGGTATGTAGTATGTACCTGTTAGGTACACAGACGAGTAAATTTCCATGTTATTTAGAATCGATAATATAGGTACTATATTTTATTCGAGACTCAATTTTCGATATCCTCTAAATGTTGAATATTTTTATATTTAAAAAATATATATGCACTAATAACTTTAGACTGAAAAATAAAGCATTTTGACCATTTTTATGGAGTGATTAACAATCCATCGACAAAAAAAACCATAATTATTTTTAACATGTCAACAGCTTAGTAGGTAGTATAATAATGTAGGAGTTACGAGCCAGAGAGATCGCGCACGCAATAATCCGTACAATTTTCATTACGGCGGGATATTCAAATTTGGAATGCCTCAGATTTCCCGCGATATTGGAAGCGACTTCCGGTCGGAACACAGATCAGGCTTCTTCAAACCTTCATCAACCTGATATTGCTCTAGATGAAATGAACAATTTCAACTAACAGTTCAAGTTAAAAAGTTATTACAGGACTGATTAAAAATTCATGTTTAAACATTATGTTTGATCCTTAATAAATTAAAAAATGTTCACTTTATCATATTATCTTTTTATAACGAAAAATATTTAGTGATGGTTAGATTTAATTGCTTGCCAATGATCTAAAGGTTTCGAGGGTTTGTTATTTCGTATGGTAGAATATCGTTATTTAAAATTTTTTAAAGATTAATACATTTTCAAATAATTACCTAATGCCTAGAGGAACAAGAAAAATGAGCGCACATAATTCACCTACATAAATAAATACCCACTCGACCTAGAGAAATTATCTCATAACCAACAATATTCGTTGGATTAATATATAAAAAATGAAATGAAATATTATTATAAAACTTCAGTTTTATCTGTGCTATTTCTCCACGCATATCTAAAAATATATACTATAATAGTTTATTTTTCCACTTATTGACCACTTCTGGCAAATGTATATGTATCATCACAATATGATATAAGTGATAATAATGTGATGGCATAACCCAGATCACATCTCCCGGGCTTGTGTGGTTCCACACAGCTCCCGAAAATCCTAATGGCGGCATCCGAAAGATTGTCAATGTCGTGCTGTTATATAATCTGTATACGCTACCGACTAATCAAGAAAACAGACGTTGTTCGAAATATCTATACATTCTATCAAAAATGTATTAGGCAAGCGTGAGCCTTGTTCTGTAGATTGTCGAGTTCCATTAAAGTATTATTAAAGAACAAAATTTCAAGTAAACTACTTTTTATTTGGAAAGAACAATTATATTTGTGTGTGTAACAGGCCATTTCAAAACATGTAATAATTTTTAAACAAAATATCAATTAAATACATTCTGCTGGAAAGAACGTAGGAAATAGACCCCACAACACACACAGAGCTCAAATTTTCATATACATCGTTTTTTTCGCGATATATCATATATCTTTTATGTTTTTCATCGCCGTGTATATGTGATAGAAATATAGTATATTTGTGTACAGAGAAATAAAGGGTTTATTGGAACATATAATGCTTTTAGGAATGCTGGCTTTTATAGAAATACGTACTTATATATTTATAACAATAAAAAACCAACCAATGCGTTCGAGTAAAACAAATATTGGTAATCATATAAAAATACAAAAAGACAACTAATAAAATTAACAGATATATACATACAAAAAATAAAATAAACTTTTCTAACTAACTAAGTTAGTTAATGTTAAAGTTACCAACTAGTTAGTTAGGAACTTAATTAATTAAGAATATTAAAAAGGATAATATACAAAATTCAAACATTCCGTACATATTTTTTGTAAATAACGTGTTTATAACTAATTTCAAATAACAACCCCCGTCCACTGATGAATTAAAACGCTAAGCGGCACCAATACATTTTAACAGTGTGCATATTACGTATATTACTCGCACTAATACAATTAATTTTTCTAAATGAAAAATAGTATAATTTCTAGTCTTTTTTGTACAATATTAGACATTTCTCAACCAAAATTGTGTCAAGTAAGGTTCTCTGCACTGTGTACTGTGTTGGTACGTATTTTATTAGTTATAATTACTTATATTAGTTATCGCTTACTGTTATTATTTTGTGCACCTTTATTTTAATTCATTTAGCTTTTTATTTTAAATTGCACCTTGTATTTGTTATTATCTTGTATAATATGTATACATGAATTTTAAATAATTCACATTATTTTAGTGTTTTGGGATCACGGAGTTTTCACGGCAGGTAAAAATCATCAGGGCTATTTTTCCAGTAATTCTCAATCATCATCCATTTAATATATTATAATAAGCAACTGACATTAAATAAATACATATTTCAATGTCAAATTACAGCTGTTTAACATTAAAAATATATTATTTTTATTAATTTAAACAAACACAGCATTATATTATATTCAATCATCGTGGATTTATATTTCGATGCCTACTAACTGTGTTATAGCAATGTAAATACATTTATTAATTTATAATTCTGCTTTTTCATACAAAAAAACAAGCTGATTTTTAGTCATATCACGGAGGGAGACTCGACGAAGAGGGATGTCAAAGAAGTAGATTAAGGGCACGCGGATCACGGGATGGGTGGAACACCTACCAGCAGAACTGCTCCAGAAGTGCTACCGACCGTACAAAATAGAGATAAATAATGCAAGCAGTTATCTGCCAATGGAAATAATAATCCCTAGTCGTATTCACGATCAGTCCTTCAAGAATAAAACGATAGATAAATGAACAATGAAATACCGCGGATAATCCATTGTGTAAATTAATTGTGATACGAAGGAATTGCACGATATTACAACATTTATATGCTTTGCCTGTAACATTTGAATACTAAGTACATGTTGATATGGAAGTTGTGCTTGAACTTGTATTAATAATGGAAATTTCTGTATAATCAATATTTTAGGACGGTTTGAGTAAACATAATCTAGATTAACACCAAACCGTCATATTGACTTTGCTGTTAATTGAATGGGCCTAATCATCATGCGAGAATTGGGATTTACATGTTTTACTTAGGTTCGAGTCTCGGCTGCCTCGGCAAGAATCCTCAATTTGATCAAATAATGTTACCAAAGTTATTTTCATAAATTGTAATTGTTCAATTACATGTGGAAAAGTACGTACTCAGTACTCGCCGACAACTGTAGCTCTGATGACTCATAGACATACAATAATTATCATTCAAAAATACATTTTGAAATATTTTATTTTTAATGCTCCATGCATAAAAAGTATCGCTTATTTCGTATCAAATATCCACAAAAAATAAGTCAAAGTACGTAACTTCTGAAAACTTTTCTTGAACATATGTCAATTTCTGTTAAAGCCTTATTATTTAACATACAAGCACATTAAGCGTTAAGTTAGGACAAGCATCTTCAATAATGAATGTTAAGTTAAAAATTGGATATATGAGTTGTCACAGCAAAGACGTGT
This sequence comes from Eubasilissa splendida, assembly GCA_031772225.1. Classification (NCBI taxonomy): domain Eukaryota; kingdom Metazoa; phylum Arthropoda; class Insecta; order Trichoptera; family Phryganeidae; genus Eubasilissa; species Eubasilissa splendida. Next base: position 709,826 of record CM062859.1, on the reverse strand, counting down.
TTATTTAGTCCGACTGTAAGATGCTCGCCTAGTGACGAGGCGGTCGGGGTTCGAGCCTCGTCCCGGTAGACCACAAAGATATTTTCATAGCACACGCGTTTGATTTAGTAAGAAAAAAATCAGTGTGTAACCAACTCTTTAAAAATATAATTTCATTGACAAAATTGTCGTCACATGAGAATGCAGCAATCGCTTTTTATTAATTATATTTAAATATAAAATATAATTTTTTATTTTAATTTTGTACTACACACACACAATTTTTTGAGTTGTATCATGACTAGTTTCGGGAAGAGCAATCCTTCCCATCTACAGGTGTGCATTGAACTCAAATTAAATACGATTGGCTATTGGGCCGATGGGACATGCGAGGGTAGGAATATATTTATTGTTTCTAGGAAGCATTAAAAAAAGCTGCGAAGAATTTGAAAATATGATATTGGTCATTCATGTTTTCTCCGAATTCAAATTTTTCCGGATTTCTATTATTTCAAAGTTATTAATTATTATTCTATTAGTATTCTATTTCGCATTTTTTTTCAACAAGACTTACTCCCCTATTTTTCTTTTTCACTTTAATCTTATTTTTCAGATTACATTTTCTTTTATTAGATATATAAATAAATACTTCACATACATATTAACGGCACATTATTCATATATTTGTGCACATGTGTGTGTACATATATTTGCATTTATGTATTTTCTTTCAATAATATTACAAATATTATTACATACTTATTTGAAATAGTGACATATTTTTATTATTAGTTTATATTTTACACGAAATATCTGCGGTTACAAAATTATATACTGTTAAAATCACTCAATAAAATAAATAAAAATAATCCATTTACAGTTCCAGTATTTCATTGTAAATTTCATTAATCTTCTGAAATAAAGATACCCACTGACAATGGGATTGGATCGTGGTTAGGAGAGTTTTGGAAGAGAAACGCATATTGAAAGAAAAAAGGTCATTTTGTACCACTGAAATTGAAAAGCGGTGAAAATTATTTCGGTTATAATGTATTAACAAGACAATGATTGATCACAATGTATTAATGATAATACAATATGATGTTTTTGTAATAATTTATCAAGTGTCTATTTTTAACGCTACTCTATAAGTCCTGTATTTAGATCTATACAATCTGATTGAGTAAGATTAAGAAAGAATCACTTTGATAGTTTGGTCGTATGGAACGGATGAATAAGGAGAGAATGGTAAGAAATATACATGACTCAAATGTTGATGGCCCTAAAAATGTAGGACGTCCGCAGAAGACTTGGTACGGCCAGGTAGATGGTCCTGTTAAAAGCCTAAATAATAGACGAGCTCATATGAGAAGATGTATGAATGTGGATGAGGCGATAATTGTGTCTCAGAACAGAAATGTGTGACGCTCTATTCTCCCTGCCTACCTTCGCGGAGAAACGGCGTGATGGTAAGTTAATCAGTTCATATTGACTGTTTCCGAGGTAAGTTTGTCCAACTCAATAATCACATACGTATGTGAAAATAATTATAATAACTTTTATTCTACCCGTTTAATTTACCTGAGACACGTTTGATAATGCACTTACAAGGCGAAACGCGTCAAGTAAATTGAACGAGTAGAATAAAAAAAACAATGTTTTATTTTCACATAGCGCACACCTAAATCAAAACTAAGACAACTCAAAAAGTCATTTTTCAGTAGACAAAAAAATACATACATTTTTCTCCATTTTTTGTTACAAAATTCATGAAACTAAATAATATTTTAGGTCATAAATATATCCTGAAATGGCACTATTAGAGAACTGGGGCTAAGTTATTGCGTCTATGACAGAGTATCCGAATACAATAATAACTCTAAATTCTTGTTTTTTTGAGTTGTCTTAGTTGTGATCTAGGTGTGCGATATGTTAGTTCAGTTTGACGAAGATATGGAGAAATCAGTGCATCCTAAAATACGTCTGATGAAATCTTTGCGATTCTCCATAGATGTATTGCTGGAGCCGGATGTTGCGTATCCCGTGGACCGCACATAGATGTTCCAGGAAGTAAGGATTACCGAAAGAGTTTCGACAACATGCAGGAAAAGGATTCTTGCATACATTGAATATGTTGTCAGAAGAAAGAAAGAAAGAAAAAAAAAGTCTCGGAAAGCTCGCGATCAAAAGCGAGCAATGAGACGATTTTCTATAATATGAATAGACAAAATAAATTAGTTAACCAAATTCTTATTAAACGTGGCTCAAGACTGGAAAGAATGGAGCTTTAGACACACGATAAAAAGAAGACGATTCATTCCATGTTCAAATGTGAGGTCCTATTTTTTTATTTTTTTTTAAATATAATTTTACACGTGTTTCCCGCCCTACATCAGGATGCGTGGTGTGAGGGAAGAAAAGAGTGAGGCTGTTGGAAGAGAGAGGTTAATTTGGCACTTAAAATGCTCTGATTATATGAAAGAGAAAACAGAAAATCCGAGCTACGTTAAAGCTTAAAAGTTGAAAGTAATATTACTTAAACTCATTGCGTGTGATAATTTATTTTCAGTACTCATTTTTGTAAGCCAGAATATCAGTTATGAGTCAATACAAATTGTGAGCACTACAAAATGCAAATATGACGTGAGTTACTAAGAGTTAACTATAACTAACTTCACTATTCAAATCGCAAATATGGCGTGAGTTACTAAGAGTTAACTATAACTAACTTCACTATTCAAATCGCTAATAAAATCACACGTGAAACTTGCTACACTGCTTTGCAATTATTCACAACTCGAAGTTCGTGTGACTATTGCATACGTAGAGGGCCGGATTGGTGTTTTCAGATCGTACCAGGGACATTTTAGAACAGTGGACTGAGAGTATTATTAAAGAATAGATTTTTATGTACTGATAATATCCATTTGTCTCGTTGACATGCATTGAAGATCATGGATGTATTTATTTTGTTATTAATTATATCAAACGATTAATTTAATTTATTGTCATTTTCATGCAAGATCATGTTGTCTTCATTATTTCCAGCGTCTGTAATGTCAATGTGATGCCTTGTAATCATGACACGTCTTGTGCGTTCAACATTCCTGTGTTTTGCATCTACTTTTTACTGCTTAGTGCACCATGTTTTTTACATAAATATATTAATTATTGACGTACTTATCGGTTTAGTGATTAAGATACTCTAGTGACCCTCAGTGTCTGAGCCTCATTCCGGGAGTCCAGCAAGTTAGTCCTATTCTCACAGCACAAGCGTTTAGCTTTGTTTGAAAATTATTAAGGAGAACACATTCTTATTGTGAAGTTATAATTGTTCAGAACATAGGTCTGCAATATTTTTAATACAAATTAAATGTATTAATTAGAAAATGGTAAAAATATTGATGTGACACATATTCCGTGTATGCGTCTCTATTTTTTTTAAATGATTTATTTAATTGTAAACCCATATTGGTTCTGCACAATAACCCAGTGAGAACCTGACGAGGTCCTGAGGGTGCTGTCTGCCCCTGCACTGGGTACGTCTGTTCGCTGTTCACCACGGGGAACCGTTCTGGCGCGGGGGAACTTTATGGTCCATGAATGTTCTAGAACGCGAATTAACCTTATTGTGTGCCGCTTTCATATCATTTCCTCTCAACAAATACGAAACAACGTTACAATATTCAGTTTTGCCTAGTTCCGTGCCGTTTGCAGTTGGATTGTACCGAACGTTATTTAAATTAAAATTACTCACGAAAACAAAAAACGAATTCTTAATCATAAAAAAGACATCAGTAGTAAAAATATTTATGTAACACGGAGTATTGACACACAAATCTTTTAAAACATAACAGAGTTTATAATGATGATAGAAACCTTAACTATTTGATTACTAGGTGATCATCTTACTGCAAGATTAAACAAGCACGTTAATTATGTGATTTTTTAATATTATATTATTTATAACGCACACAATGATAATTAGATTAAAATGACTGTTTTTAAAAAATTCTCTTTCACACAATTTTTCTCTTAGTTACTTTACACTTCTCACTTATTATTTTTAATTTTTAAAAGGTTTTGGAATACAAACACCTGCTCGTAAAATAGCCGTAAAAATGTTGTTTTTAAATATTTTGATTCCGGAACATTTTGATCATCAATCCTTCTACATCGCATCGAGTACAGAACAGAACCAGTGGGTACAGAACTTATATTGAGCGTCGATTGATTTTCGACAGCCTCGCGCAACTTACTGTACTGTACTGAAGTTGAGGTCTGTTCTCAAACTTTACCAATAAATATTCTTTATAACATATATAAATTAACATATAATATACATTTATATTATGTGTAAATGTTATCGTCCTAGTTGTTACGAGCTAACCCATGCACTTCGTGAGTCTATAAATTTAATCGTTTTGAAAGGTACCTTCGTGAACAAAAAAAATTAATCTATCTTGTCAAAACAAAGTACAATGCCATATGGCATTAGAAATTTAATTTGGTCCTTGTTAATAAGTGTAATGTTTGGCAATTGACATAAAATATTATATACAAATCAAATTAATCAACTTGAATTAGTAAAATTATTAGTTGCTACCGGGATATATAAAAAAATATTTAGTACTAACTTTTCAGTTGATTCATTTTTCTAGTTGATTAATTTAATTTGTATTGAAATACCACAGAACTACATACTCGTATGTTCTGAAAATGCAACTTAACAACAAAAGTGTGTTCTCCTTAATAAAAATATTATATTTTCTTTTCCATGGAACCGTGATCTTAAACGCAAAGTCAGTGTGTATAGGTGAAATATAATTAGTAGTTTATTACGTATAAATGGTCTGCATCTACTATTTGCATTATTATTGATTTATCTTTCACAGGCGCTTTGCTACTTTCGATATGGTACCTATGTGGAAGTAGGAAAGTGTTGATACACCTACATTCAAATTTTAGCGGTTTATAAAATAGATTATACTCTCTACACAGTAGATGTTGCCGTCACTATGGGGGCAGAATTACAGATACGATTATTCGATGGCCTCAGCAAACTTCACATTTTCAACTGACTATCCATTGCGTTTGCCTGTCTCGTAATACGTAATTTGTCATCTGATGCCATCGACTCGCACGTTATGGTATCTTCGTTTTTACTCTCGTATATTCCACATACCCAAATATGTAAGTAATAATCCTGCGCTATGATCCCACGCTTCAGTTATCACTGCAATATCTCTCAACTTGTCCATCCTTCACTGAATATTATTACCGTACAACTAAACATTTCTACTACATTCAGTCTGCTTCAATTTTTGTTTTAGCAGCTTTATATTTTATTGTTTTACAAATACACAGTAAATTATTATTATTATGTTGTTTGATTCAATTCTTGGTACCGGCACAAAGCAGTCCCTTCAAAATATGATTTTTAAAAACAGAACATGATAACTTAAATTTAACCCTGATCCTAAACATCCTCAGTGAAGTGTTGGTGTACGTGACAGTTTTATACTAGCAATAAGTTTTCGGAAAATATAGCTCACTTAAAAACGGCGCAGTTAACTAGAAATTAACTAAATCTTACCAAGCGGAGTTAACGAACAGCGAGCTACCTTTTCAAGTTAAGGATTGAGTTGCAATAATTAGCTTTGTTAACTCTTCATAATTTAATTATTATATTTTAATTACTTACTAACTAAATCCCGCGTAAGTCAGAAGATACCGTTACTATTGTTTTTGGTGTAGAATAAAAAATATTCATATTATTTAAATCTAATATGATTCAACAAAAATGTTTTATTCCAACTACGTGTATGCGGTTCAGTATATAACTTAAATATATATTATTAACGGAAATATTAACAGAATTAATTATATGTTAGGGTTAATTATATGTTGTTATTAATGAAAACACTATTTGTTGTTATGCAGTTGCAGATTCAGAAGACAGTTCTGCGATACTTTTAATACAAATTAAATGAAAGTTAGAAAGATATACAGAAAAAATCTATTTTGTTATAAATAAAAATAAAATGTATTAAAAATGTATTGTTGAAGACTACTGCAGAGTTGAGTACTGACGTACTAAACAAAGATAGGATGCAAATATACGTTATTAATGTGCCGAAAGAGCAAGGCGAACAGACACTGATTTCCTGAACTACGCGTGTAACTAAATATAAATTAACATTGAAATAGGCAATTAATATCACTGAGAATGGAAAGGTCAACAAAATATGGACATACATTTTTGTATGAAAATCTGTATCGAGCCTGGCTCGACATTAACCCATATTGCCTCAAGAGCAGAACAGTACCGACGGCAGATTACCTACACTGACGGTGATGGCGACCGGTTGACATTAATGTCCCATTCAGGGATTACTGTGAATTGGAATGATTTCATTGGCATTTGAGGCAGCCAATCGCAGCGGAGCTTTAATGGCGTTAATGACGCCGTAAACCAAAGGTTGGCGATATGAACACAATCTGGAGCGCGATACGCATGTGGCACGCACACGCGGTTTCCCAGTCTTTCACTTATTATATATACAATAATAATATCAATGTTAGATCAAATTCAGCCTTCTATAAATAACACACTATTCTAAAATATCCAATATTGGAGTATATATACAGTAACTTCATTTTATTAAAATATATACTTATGAAATATATACATCACGCCGTTCTTCCGTCGAGGTAGGCAGAGAGGATAACGCGCCACACTCTGCTGTTCTGACACGCAATTATCGCCATCAACACAATTTCTAGTGGCATCTTGCGTCATATATCTTTCGTAGCATCAATCATCCGTTCCATACGGCCAAAACGCCTAAGTGATCCTTTCTTAATCTTACTCACTATACTAAGATCAGCTTTTTAATCTATCCAAATTTATTCATTCTTTACTCTGTGATAAATAGAACGGCCACAAGTGATCTCACTTCCATTGCATTCAGTCTATTTTCATTCCTCTTCTGCCAGCTCCAGGCTTCACTTCCACACATCAGTGTCAGTTATGTTATGTCAGATATGGGGTAGTTCAAGGTTTATTGAGGCGCACTGAGTGCGAACACTGGTGTCATGTTCGTGATCAGTACGCCTAAGGAAATTCGAAAACGCGCAGAACCAGCTGACGTTGCTGTGAACCAACTATAGATAATATGGAAGAACAGTGACATAAAGCAAGCAACTGAAGTGATGTTGGTTCACACTCGTGACTTTCCAATCTCCATGTATGTATTGGAGACCTGCGCAATAGCGATAAGCGTAAAATACAATAGATGCCTTCGGATGTATTGCTGGAGAAGGATGGCAATACGACGCACTCGTGCCTCAATCCTGAACAAAATACTTTTCCAATTCTACGGCCATATTATGCGTCAAAATGTTAACCTAAAATTATCCCGGGCACAACTTTGGGCCCAAAAAGTCCTGGAAGCAGCGCCGGCGCTAGACTTTTTGCCGCCATAGACAAGATTGTTTTTTTCTGCCCTGGTAACTTGAGTGAAGATGTTTTCAATTTTTGTAAAACCATTTCCATAAATTGGCCGCCCCCTAAATCGGCCGCCCACGTGCCGCAAACGTTAAGGATGGTATTTTGTTAGGCCGGCATTTTGAAACTTGCCCAAGGGCGGTTAATCACCAAAAGACGTTCTGTACACCACTAGTGTTGACTACAAATCACGGCTTTGTTAGGAAATAACTGTAATGTTATTTATTGAATTTGCTTTCTTCGGATGTTTGTACCTGAATTATTTTTACTACACACTAGTATCATTTTGCAACTTGGGATTTTGTTTTTCAATATTTGTATACATATTTTCAGGCAGGCGCCTGCTCCGCCTGTGCGTAACGCCGGCGCTGCCTGGAAGAGCGCCACAGCAGCAGATAAATGTGTTGCACCTAACTGGAGAAACCCTGAAATCGGCTTTGAGGGCTGAGAGCGACTAAGAAGCGGGACTTACGAAGGTGCGTTACGAGCCAAATCTCATCTGATTGAGGTCACTACACGAAGGAAGAAAGAAGAAGAATAAAAAAATGTATTTTAATGTCAGATCCGTCACAGACGTTCTCCATTTCTGGTGAACAAATATTATACGTCGTATAATATGGTTCACTTTGATCTATCCTCAAATATAAATATTGTAACTACCTAAGCAATGCATTTATATTTACAGAGCATATATAGGGCATTTCATAATTATCAAATTATTTATTTATCATCTTATTTAGCACTAATAAATGACAATTAAACTCGGACAAAAATAATAATTTGCAATTTATCATTAACATGTTTACTTTCGGTAAATTAAAAATATTTTTAAAGATTCTTTATTTTTACGTTTTATGATTAAGTCAGTGGAGTAACTATGCGTAATGCAGCCAATGCTGTGATAGGGGACAAAATGGTTCACCCCTTTTTTTGCGATATCTTTCCCAGCGTTAATAATTTTAAAAATTGATTCTCACGCGTATTACAAAAGCGTGTGAAAACATTATCGATGTATACAACGACAGAACCCCGCTAAAAGTCGGCCAAGGACTAGACCATCGCCTTAAAAGCCATCGCAAGTGAAAATCGTCTTAAAATGAAGCAAGAATTTTTGAATTTGCAAGTGAAGGTATATAAATGCCTAAGAACACTTATTTTTTTTAGGAAGTGTGAATATTATAATATATGAAACAAGATATTAATTTTAGAAGGCTCTTTTTTCCATTCTGCATTGGTTTCTAATATGTGTAGTTAGATTATGTTAATGTAAGACTATGTTTCAGATGTGATAGCATATTACCATGCCCTCTGGCTAGACTGTATTTGCATCTCGAGAGAAAGTCCAACTGAATACTTAAGCAAAGAATAGAGTGAGAGATGAACTTTCTCTAGCGGAGTTCTCCGTAAACGTCTGTCAATTACAAGTTCACACTACACCACTCTGCAGATGTTCTAGTGGCCCAGAAAAACAACAATATATACATATTTATACGAAGCGCTAAGTGATTGTGCGTACACACTATTTCTTAACGGCTGGTCACTAGTTCAGCCGGTGAAACACGTTGAAAGCAAAATGTAATTAGTCTCTAACTAAAATAAAACAATTATCAACGTAAAGTTCATAAAGTTGCCACGTGTACGCATGTGAAACATGAACTCTTACAAAAGCCATGGAAAAGAAACTGGATGTGTTAAAAAAAAATCCTCCGAAAAATATATGAGCCGATGAGAAATAATAAAATCCGATTGACAGGATACAGAGTTCATGAATATGGAATGTGCACTGAACCGTGTATAATACATCGAGAGATCACAAATAGACAACGACCTCTTGGTAGATCCAGATTAAGTCGAAGGAGAGATCTGGAAATACTTCATGTTCTCGTCTCCGAGTGGAGTATGTTGGCCCAGGGCAGAGACGCCTGGCGCCGAGTTCTCGAATGCTCTCAATGGACTGTGAATGCACGGAGTAGTAGAAATAAAGTCCATAATATTATATCAGTTCCATGATTGGTTGATTGATTAGACTCTAAGGGCAATTATATTTCGACTGCTATGGTCTAGAGAGTTCGAGCCTCGTTCCAGGAGGCCATCAAGTTAGTCATATTTTCATAGCACAAGCACTTAGTTTAGTTAGAAAAAAGTAAGAATATTGAGGTGACACATATTTCGTGTACGCATCTCTATTTTTAATAAAAGTGTCGAGGGCAATATACATATATCGTTAAGGTATGTGCTAGATTTCGTGAAAAGTCTGTGACAAAGCACTACTACTATACCGGAAGAACACTGTCTGCTATAATACAGTGTGCTCCTAGTGCAGCAGGCGGGGCGCCCAAATATATGTCTTACTTTGCTCAAATATTTATTCGATTATAATATAACACACTGTACCAAAAATCAAATACATAAATTATTATTAAGCAAACAAAAAATTTACAGACCTGATTTATTTCATTTTAAATACGTCAAGCATTGCGTGACATACAACATTGTTAAATAATGATTTCTGAAATCTCACTTTACCTCCGAATTATCATGCTTTCACCGTCATCTGATATATATTTTATGATTTTGATATAACTTACATATTTTTCTTTTTATTACTTTTAGTGATTCCCAACTAACTGCTTTCCTGTGCTGAACGTTTGGAACTTGGAATCCAGGTTTCACTGCCATGGACTCTCCTTTTAGAAGATAACTTACAGCATACTTTTATATGATCGAGCTTAGTTTTTATTACCTGCTGAAGACTTGTCTAGTAATGATATTAATAAAGTAGAGAAATTGTTATATCTAAAAAAAAATATTTTTGGTCATGCCTTAATTATCTAATTGCGTGAGATTGTATGTATATATATATATACGTATGTATTACATTCGTCTAATGATCTTTAGCGACTCAACTCAACGCCGCCCGTACTACAAACAATTCTCAGACAACTAGTGTCGGCTTCACCAAAGGTTTTTCTTTTCTTCAAAGAAATGGTTTTGTTACGCCTGTGTATGTGTTCAGCGTGTGGACACGGTACACTAATTAGTAATGCGTCTGCCTCTATTGTGGCCCAATCACCGACCGCATTCAGAAAAGGTTCTACAACTTCATCTGTATCTCTGGCGAGGAAGGCTGTATTACCCCATGCCCGAGCTGTATGCTATGCCCGAGCATGGATGTTTATAAACAATTGATTATGATTGTTTGATATCCGTTAAAATATGTACGTTTGTAAATCAAATAAGAATAGTTATTATACTTTAATTCCATTAAATATTTCATTTTAATTAGGAATAATATTTATTAGAAAAAAAAATAGTGTCTAGTATCTATATTGTATTGATATCTTCCGATCGTCTGAAATATAATTAAATCTTCATTTATTTATTTTTGTACAAGAAGCATGCCGTCACTAGTTAGACTGTGAAAAGAATAAAATCAAGAGATTCATACTTTGAATTGGCATTATCGTTAAAAGCGAGGAAATCCTCACATATTTGGTACTATATTAAAATTTGCGAAACAGCTGATGATTTATGATGAATAAAGTAGCACCGAATCGCAACATATTATATTATAAATATTATTCATTTAAATAAATAATTAATTATGTAAATGAATAATAAAATATGTAAAAATTTATTATTTCACGGCCCAACAGATTATTTTGTATATATCTCCGATATCTAGTCTATGAGATTGGAGACGTATGGCAGATGATTAGCCCTGAAGAGATTACACATTAAATTATTATTAGCAGATAACTAATCGGCGGGGCCCTGGGCGGCTGTTGTCCCTTATTATATTAATGAAAAAAAATACTATGTTACAAAATCATATTTTCTGCGTTGAAAAATAGTTTCCATGAAAACCCTAATCGCGCAGCAGCCACCGCTAGCCGTATTAGCCGCTCGCAGGCCTAACAGTTATAGCCGATTGATTTTCTTAACGTAAATCGTGTACATTGCCAGTAAGAAAAAACACCATAGTTGCAAGACCGCATGTCTTATATAAGTATGTCGAACGTGTTTTAAATATCTCTAGATTAAAATAACTTTATTAATTAATTAAAGTGAAACCGGTTGACGTATAATGAATTTCGTGGTTTCATACAAAGTGATTGTTACTTTATTTAATCAAATATGTCAAACCAAAAAGTGATTGCTTTTTATGAAAATATAATCATTTTTACTTTATATAATCATCTTTCCTACTTCACTGTGAGGTGTTCTTAATTTGAGTAGCCTATTGGTTTAGTAAGTCTAGTGGTCGGGGGTTCGAGCCAAATTCCAGCAAGTTACTCCTGTTTTCATAGCACAAGCATTTAGCTTAGTTTGAAAATAGTGATATGTGTTCCGTGTACGTGTCTTCATTTAAAAAAAAACATTAATTGTCATTTTTCCAAAGCCTGCGCTAGACAGGTATTTCATTGCTTCTTATATAACTTTTCAAGTATATACATACACGGAACATATACTTCTCAGTAACCTCCATATATTTTATATTCACGTGTACAATAATATTGTCTATAATTGAAAATCATTAGACATACCTGCCTACATGAAATACCGTAATCAATCTAAACTGAACCAATTTGAGGGCGATTACGATGTGCAATCTGGACTCAACCGGATTACGCTGGAGATGTTTAAATTAGCCGAGATATGCAACAGTCTGCCGGCAGAATTGAATCAGAACATCCGCATCATCTCCTAAGCAGGTCGGAGTTATCTCAGGCTGATCTCGAGTGAGCCGGGTGGTTGCTACCCTTTGAGCTAATATCCTGAACTTTTACGAGTGGGTAGTTAGTTGGAAAACTATTTACTTAAATGAAAGTAAACTTGAACGGAAGACTTGAAGAACTATAACTGCACGATATTATAAAGTTATTTATTTGATTCAAATTATTTAATTTGTTTGCTATATTATATATAATACGGTCGACCATTAAGCTAGTTGTCGTTTACAAACTTCACGATACATAATCATCTTCATCAAACGTTAAATAATAATTACCATTTCGCATACTTTATATAATATTAATTTTATTACTTCGTATATGATAGAGTTTTTTATTTACAATTTCCAAATTTCCTTTTATTATTATTTACTTAACTCTTAAAATTAGTATATTTACATACACCATCTCACAATAGACCTAGGTATAGATAAGTGATCTATAATTAAACGCATATTACAAACGTTATAATTTGATGTGAAGAAAATAAATTAATATTAAGAAGAACGAGGGTGCTCTGGACATTTTTAAAAGGAAAATCTTGAGACGTAATCTTTGGCTCTTCGGGTATAGGCGTTTTTAGAATGTGGATTTAGGCGTAGACAACAATAATGACTTTTATAATATATTGTTGTGTGTGGCATTGACTTTGTGGTTAGACATAATTTAAAATTGTATTTATATTTAACTTTGTTTAAATCACTGTGTTATTTTTACGTCAACCGGTTTCGTACTAACGTATCTTAGTCAACACTGACGTATAACCGTCATACGTCATCGACGAAGATATCGTTAGTATCGAAACCGGTTGGCGCAAAAATAACACATTTTACTTTTATATGTTTAATGAGTTAAGTTTCAAAGTTTATAAAAATAGGAAAGCTCGGAGCGACAATGTCTTCAAAGACATTTTGATCAATAGAGGAAACCGGGGGTCGCAGAGCCAGAGTAGTGATTATGATTATTAAAACCGTATTTTATATTTTAATATGGCAGCAAAGTGCATTATAAGTTCATGTTTGAAATGTAATTATAACTTCCTGTAAATCCAGGGTACTATCGAAAATGTAGCTTTTGAAACAGTTTTGAAAACCTGACCCTGCCTGGGAGGGCCAGCAAATTCGTTTATTTTTGGGATTTTACTGGCGATTAAGAGAACTTGTTCAGAGATATTCTTTTCGAAAAGAAATCGAGTGAAATATTAGTGCAACTGTTATTGATTTGTGATACTTATACGTAATTGTTAGCGAGGGCTTGTCATTCGAGTGAACACCTTCACTGCGATCGGGTTACAGATTACAGCGGTATCAACAATTCTCTTCGGTACGGAACGAGGTTTTTTAGGGTACGGGCATTAAAATAAATTGGAAAATTTAAAGCGCTGAAAATTAAAAGCACTGAAAATGTCAATGTTTGAAAGCTATTTTAAAAAACCACCCCCTTAAGGTGATTATTATTTTGCGTATTCGATTTCTTGAGCACAGCCCCTTATTTCCGCGAGGATAATCGCAATGGTGAAAAAAAATTGTTTGCTGGAAAACAGGCTAGACGGTTGCAGGTAGATCGGTAGGCTAAAACTTTGTAGTAGCAGGTAGTTGAACGACTACATACGATTGGAGGACACAAGCGCGTAATAGATAATATTTCCCACTAAGGGTTGTTTTAAAAGTAAGTTGAGTTTGAGAGTAAGGTTTGTTTTTTTTATTTATATTAAGTGCGACGAAATAAATCAAACGGCGGAACGAAAACGCTAGTCACAACCCGATGTACAAGTACTTAGCGCAGAAGGGTGGGATCAAAGCCGGCGGTGAACAAGGGTAAAGTAATTACTTCCGTGACACATTTGGGACCATATTGATGAATTTTAGTCGTATGAAAATGTTACGTACAAGCTAATTATTTTCTCTTCAAAACTAATCAACACTTTTTATACAAATATTTAGTCATTTATTTTATAATAATAAAGCAAACTATGCAGACGTGCTTGTGGCCTAGTGGATACGGTACTCGCCTAGTGAATTTTGCATAATTACATTTGGCCATCTTGTACATTCATCCCCGACTGCCCAACATATCTAATTCGACAGATTTAATAGTAACTTTAAATAAAAAATTTATGTTATAAATATACATATATATTATAATCGTTCCAGAAGGCCATAAATTTAGTTCTTTTTTCATAGCACGAGCGTTTAGCTTAGTCCGAAAATAGTAAGAATATTGGTATGACACGTGTGTTGTATATGTGTCTCTATTTTTTATAAAAAATAAAAGATGAATAATTTACCCACTTTTAAAGAGACATTCTGTGAGAAAATTAAGACTTTTTTCGTGGTAGGAAAAATGCACTAAAAGAAATGTAAAGTAAATCTGTGTTCAACAATTAGGTATACATAGAAATTAAAATTTCTAAAGATATTTATTATCTATTGTAAAAATAAAGCAATTGTTAGAAGATTAAGTATATCTTTCGTATTGGTAATTGACAAGAAACAGAATTTTTTGAACGTAGATCAACTTTTAGGACACTTTATTAAAATTACATCAATTTTTTTAGCTAAACGATCTCATCAATCACTTTGTATCTAGTCAACGCCGGTAGGATAAATAAATTGACTTTAGTTTCACGAGAACAGAATGTAGACATCATTCGCTGAATTAATGTAGATAACCGCAAAACCAAAAATCTAACACAATAATATATGTATACAGGTATTCGAGAAAATATTTAGTTCATTATATTTTGTTAAAATAGCAATATTATTATTTATAATTTTATTATATATTTTATACCGGTATACATGAAGTCTCTACTTTTGTGCATATATAGATCTTAACTATGGTAGCTTGGACAAGTTTTTCGAATGCCAGAGGAACGACTTCCGAGATGTTTGTTTTTAGCAACTCCTGAGAGAAGGGGGCGGTGTGTCGTCCCAGACTAAACTGAGATAAACAGCAAAAAACGATCAATTATCCAATGCAGTTACCTCCGTTTATACTGATTATAGTATTTAATGTATTTTATTTTATTTAACATTGAACTGAATTTTTGAAGCAGAATTTTTATTAAACGAGGCAAAAATATGATTAAGAAATATATTCCACACGATTTATTTCTTAAAAATATAATGTAGCGTATTGTAAGGGGTGATAAAAATCGTTATTATGAGTAAAAGTTTATATATATATATATGATAGCCGTTCGGACGTGTAATACGCGCCTACCATAAACCAATGCTCTTATCGCCAAGGACTGTCGGCATAGACATATCATGGAAATTGATTTCGTTGACCTTGGAACCCACGCGCTTGTGTACTTCTGTGCGATAGTTTTAAATATATTGTTTTAGTATTTTAATTTTACATAATTTTTTCAATTTTTTTTTTCTGTTTGAATTTTTTTAATCATAAAAAGGTGCATTTTGTAACATGTCATCATCTCAATGACCTGTTACAATACAACAAATTCGAATTGTAAGATGGTCAGATATGGTCCGTATGACCAGTTATGAAAAATCTGCGTTTTTTATTAATCAATAATAACATAAATACCTTCAGCTACATCTATATCACACCATGATAACCTTGTATATTATAAAATATTTCACTTTTAAGACAAATTTCAAATATACTTTTGTTTCTTGAAATATCTTAACTTTCCTTATTTTTTTATCTCTATCATTTTTTGACTTAAAGTCACACGATTTCCAAGATAAGCAATTATTTAAATTAAATTCATCAGCCATGTTAGCCAAAAGACATTGAGCAAAGCTGAGATTTTTCTTCAAATTTAATTTACCAGTTGACATAAATTAATTGATAATAATTATATTAAATAGCGGCCATACTGCGTGTCAATATTATTTATTAATGTAATGTGATACTATTAAAATAAATTAAAAATACAATTAAGTTTTTAAGTACAACACAAAAGACCTTTGCTGTAAGAACCTTTCAGAGTTAACTCGGGGGAGCATTTTATAAAGTATAATTATGACGCTTGTGGCTCATTTTGTTACGCAGGGAGCTCGGCTTCATTCAACTACTTCCCGTGACCAGAAATATTAAACTATCCCTACAAATATTTATCAAAAGGTCTGGATGTATGCATGGTATGAATACGGATAAATTATAAGGAAATAATTCAATTTGTTATCAATCAGAATAATGTACTATATATTTAATGACCATCAGACTTAACTTCCGCATCTGACTCATAAAAAAAGGTTAATGCACCAACTATACTACTTTTGAAAATAAAACTGGACATTTATAAATAACGCCAGTGTCACAATATATAAGTACTAACCTACTACTACCATTATGGTAGAATAATAATAGTATATATATAATAGAATAATAATAAGAATACATATATTTCATTTATTAATATAAATGGTTTGACTCACACTTGTGGATAATAATTATATGATGTACCTACATATATGTATTTCTTGACGAAATTTATCAGTATTATATTTTTAATTTCAAAGGTAATAAACAAATATACGTTAATTAACATTAAACAGCGTCAGATATAAAAAAAAATGTTCAAAATATGGATTGCATATAAACATAAGAGATGCTGCCTATATCCTATTGTTTCTTGAATCAGCCAGTCAGATCTCATGTCAATCAATTTTGGAAGTTTATATACAATTCGATATCATGCTTTCTTCATTTCTGTATCCCCTAATAAAATTAGTAAAAACATATATAACCATGCTACTCTAACTCTAAACTAAAAAAAAAACATATTTTATTGCCTTTTCGTTAAAAAAACAAGAGAACCATGTCGTTCCAAATACTATTAAAATACATGCTTGCATTTAGAATTCAAATCAAATATGTAACTGTGACATCATTGAAAAATCGAATGAGATCATTTATCTCGGATTAACAATTGTTGAAAATTTATGCTGGGTCCCCCTCATATCGATCGAGTAAGCTCTAAAGTGAGAAAATTAATTTATATTTTCAAAATTTTACGCAGCTCAATGAATATTACTTTATTAAAAATTGTATACTATTTACTTTGTCTCATCAGTTACGCAATATGTGCATGGGACGGTGCATCTCTTACTTCGATGGATTTTCTAATTAAGGCTCAGAAATGGGTCATCAGAGTAATAAACCCATTTAAACATAACTCTGAAGAACTCTTTAAATCCTTACAAGTTTTGGATATAAGACAACTGTTTACCGGAGCAATCTGAAAACTATTTTTTAAAAAAAAATAATAACTTTACTTCCACGATTCGATCCAAAGAAAACTAGGAGCAAAGCTTTAGGATACTTTTCAGTGTCAAAATTGAATATAAAATTCGCTCAACGAATTTTCTTATTTTGTGCTCCGCAAATACCTTAAAGGATCTAAAGTGACTAACGACTTCAAACCAAAAATAAAAAAATGGTTGCTTGATATGGGTAGAAAGCGAAATGAATCTAATTTGTCATTTGTGTTAACCTAACTACCTACACATTTTTGTCTCCAACTATTGTATATTACAGACAATAATATTTTTATAACTTTTTTCAATAATATTTTATAACTTACTTAACATTATATTTACTTACCTCTAAACAATATACAACTTATAAAAACTGTACAGGTAATTGCTTTAGAACAGACCACGTCTAGTAAAGTAATGGCCTTTATTTTTTCATATGTACTATTTATGCTACAATTAAATAAATAAATAAAGAGAACATTGAACGTTTTGTAAACTGTGACGTACTAGGATTAAAATCAATTTCACACCCAACGATAAACATTTTAACATAATAAATATAGATACATCAGGGTTTGATTCGAAATACTCGCATATATAAATACTACAAGGTATATCTACGCCCTCAGCTTATTATAGAGTATTTTAACAATACATACATTCTTAACAATATTTTTGGAATTATTTTTTAAAAAATTTTTTGCGACGATGGCAACTTACTGAATGACTTTTTAAATATTACCTCATTTGCTCTGACAAAAGGTTCGGGAAAATATTTTCTAGATCACTCACCTGGAACAAAGAAAAAAAAGGGACATATTAAATTATTCTTTCAAAGCGCTAGAAAAACCTTTAAATATATTTCATTCAAGACAATTAACTAGATAGATGTACATCCATTAGTTAATACCCCAATAACCGTATGTAATAAATGTGTAAAAAATATATATTGCAGAAGCGTGCAGGTCACACATTAAATAATCAGTGCTTTACTAGAAATTAATCTAAATTAATTATTTTTTTGGCAAAACATTTAAATCAATAGTTCAATAGTGTTATCAAATAAATATTGATGGAATATTGGGGTATCATTTGTATTACTGTTTACTTATACAATAATGACATGATGGTATGAGTATGGTATGGTGCGCATGTATAAAATATGGAAGTAAATATAAAGTTACAGTACGTAAGTATTAATGTGGAGAATATGTTAAATAACGTTATATTATAGATACACGCAAATTTAAAAATTATTAGCCGCGTGTACCCACCCGGCATTCGTAGAACAGATAAATATACACAATATGATATATTTTTACTTTAAATATTAAAGTTATAACGTGACAGACTTTTTTCTACATTTTCTAGTTTCGGTGTTATTGAGGGGGTGCTCACACAATACAGGTGTAAACTTACATACCTAATAATGTATATTAATGTAATACATATTTCATTTAAGTTAATTACGTATCTATGTAAAGAAAAAGAGTATTATTTTTGAGCTGAAGGTAAACCAATTTCACTCTTATATCGTGCGCAAATGTTATCTCAGATAACTTTGTCATACATTTGAATGTATCTTTGAAATACAAAGTTTTGTGCCATTTAGCAACTAAACCGCTTTCTGACATTCTCAATTTCAAAGATCGTTCGGTTTGGTAAACCCAAATGTCAAGTTCGCCTCTCGTTCCCACCCACGCTATGCCGGACTGCTCTTTCGTGAGATGGCTGTATAACCTTTGTTCAGCTCGTTCGTTATACACATCTTCATTCCTTATACCCATTTCACCAGCATTCAGTGTGCTGTCAGACTTCCTCTCTTGCGTTCTGCTTGGATCATTATATTATAATTATTTCACGTTTGTCTATAGTCGCGTGCAGGGGTGGCTGGGGTGGCATCTGATTAGGGTGTGTTGAAAATCGATCAGATTAATGAATGATAGATACTAAAAATATCTCGGTTTAACGATGTAAAAAATATTTAGACAAAATTGATAATGTCAATTGCCTTGAAATAACTTATATTCTATTGCTGAGCTTCGCTTCTCCAAACTCTGCGTTCGGTAGAGTTAGTCGTTTCGATTAGAAATGGTTAAATCATTATTGTGACTTTGATTGCGTTCGATTGTAACAATGTTTGGTAACTGATTATTCGAAATTTTTCAAGCAGTGACTGGTACACTAGAAAGTAAACCTGTATCAGTTAAATTTTAGTTACTAATCATCGATAAATCTCAGTTACTAATCATCATCACAACCAGTCACATAACGGCTTACCACCACTAGTTTGAATACTCGTAACTTCGGTTCTCTACTCGTTTTTTTGGTATTCATTCATACGTACATACGCAGAATGTCGGAAAAAACAAGCTTTTAATTGTTAAATGTATTCTAGGTAAGCAAAGAATGTTTTAAAATAAAATATAACATATTATATGCTTTTAGGGAACGCACGCTAATACTGTAAAGAATGCCTTTTTGTTTCCACGGTTAACAGCGATACATGTAAATATATAACGTTTTTTAAGGGTGGTTGGAGCCTGTGTCAGCGATCTGCTGGGTAGTGATTCTAATCCTGATGATACTGGCGAGAGAGGCCGACTTCAACCCTTTAACTCAGCAAAGGTATTAGAGTGGGTCCATCAGGAAGATTGTCTGGAAACACGAACAAGTATTCAGACAAACGGTGGCAGATGGCCAAATAAGTTAATAGCGCCTAAAAAACGGAAAGAAATAATCTATAATATCCGCACGTTGACTATTTCATTGTAAATGAATTATTGACTCTATGTTCATTGTAAATATGTGTGATTTTAACGATAATACCCCCTTAAACAT
The DNA here is from genome assembly GCA_031772225.1 of Eubasilissa splendida. Lineage (NCBI taxonomy): Eukaryota > Metazoa > Arthropoda > Insecta > Trichoptera > Phryganeidae > Eubasilissa > Eubasilissa splendida. Next base: position 689,532 of record CM062859.1, on the reverse strand, counting down.
TTAATATCAGCATCGAGAGTATTATAAAAAATACTGATTAAATATTGGGGAACGAAGTTATATGAGAATATTTTATGTTATATCGCATACCGTATAGATGCCATTTGATACCGTCAAGATTTCAGATACATATACTCGTAGATGTTTACTTACGTATTTCATCTGTTAAATGTTGACTTGGAGAACATAAGATGAAAGTAGTAGGAATATACGAAAGGGAATATAACCTGTCTATTCAGATTCAAAAAACACGACGAAACTATAGTCTTATCAATATAGTGCGAATTAATACTTCAGAACAGGCCAATATATCGCTAATTTTATACTAAACATCCACATAAAATGAGTGAACGTACATAATTTCTGAAGCAATTCAGATATACCACTTATCATAGAAGATATACTATAACTATTAAGCCTTAAGGATTTAACTATAACACGTGTTCTCAATTATAAACAATATATACTCATTCATTAACGTTATAATTAACAAGAACATATAATACTAATAATATGATATAATCAAGCGACGCTGGGATACCTAGTTAACTTAGATAAAACGTACTCCAGGGTTAAGTTATAGTAAAATACATAATATGATTATTAGTACATTAGTATACTATAATTAGATAGGTATATACGTATATTTGTGATGGCTATCATTACGTGACATTTATAAATGCTGACTATGCACAATGTTGCTTACCACAGTCTCAAATTCGCTTTTTTAGATTATGAAATTCGGCAAATATTTTATTTATTTTCTTTCTGTATAAAATCGTATTATATAGTTTTGAAACGTAATAATGTAGGTACCCTTTTATGCCAGACATTTTATTTTCGAATTTCCCTCGAATTGGCCAAGGATGTAAATTGTACGCAAAGATTTACATCAAAATACCAATCCAGTAATGGAAGGTCTTGGAAATATTCAATACATTCTTAGAAATCCCAAACAGGGTTCGGATACTTTATAAAATCACATATTCAATGGACGGTATTTGATTGTATAAAATTTGTGAATAAATAATATAATATGTAAAGCAATCATGTAAATGTGAATATCAACAATGTGTACTCGTACATTACGCATAATGTTACTAATTATCTAACAGGTTATAAGTGTGACTGATTTAAAATATATTACAATATAACAACGATAATCATCTTAAATGATTATAGATCTTATTACAACGGTCTGCACGAACGATGAGATTGACATGTTGTCAAATACTAAGTACGTAAACGTGATATTATATTTTAATGGCTTCATGCGGATTACTACTGAATATATTGTATTATGTATATTTGAATTGTCTGTACGCTTACATGTTTGTTTCAAAGCTTGTTTTAATTCTGTAGATAATTAATAGTGTGGCGAACGCCTGCCGCCATCTGTGCATCGCCAGACCTGGCAGCAGTGTTAGCTCCGAACTCCAGATTCCGCTGCGCAATTTCAAGCAGTATAGTTGTATGACTTTTTGTAACTTTCGTTCAAATCACCTTGATTGTCATTGCTATATGCGTAACTCACATATAACCAAGTTAGACTTGCAAACTCATATAATCATTATAAAGCCTGTATTATGTTCAACTATATGTAATCAAGTGGTATAGAGACCAGCAAGTTAGTCCTATTTTCACAGCATTTTTGCACAGCCTTGTTTGAAAATAGTAAAATATGTGACATGTATTCCATTTATTTCTTAAAAAAAGAGAAAAAAAACTTGTCCAATTATTATTAAGCCCGCTGTGACTGTAACTCATTTTGTTTTTCAATACGTATATGTTTAAATGTATAAAATAATATTTATAATTATTTAAACAATATAGTTGCGTTTATAAAACATCTAATTATAGTTCATTGAAATAGTTGAGCTGTATAAAAATCATTGGAAAAACTCTTGTGTTTAATATAACAAAACAATACTTAAACTCTCACTAATGTAAAAACAAATTAACGTTAGGGTCATCTAAGTGTTTGGCGATATCAATCCTGATAATGGACCATACAATGGAATCCGAAGCATTGGAAACATACAGCAGAATAAAAAGAAAACTCCTCGCGGAATTGAACTTACATAAGATTAAAAATAATTGTACACTAATATAATACGGTACAATGTTATCGAAGATATATTATATTTATGTATTGTAGCTTAAAATTATATGCCGAGTACTTGCAAAACATTTGAGTAGACTTAGAAGTAAGGTTAACAGAGTAGACTTAGAAGTAAGGTTAGAAGTAGACTTATAAATAAATATAGTACTTTTACTTTTTATTGTTACTAAAAAATTGAGAAAAATATTGAAAAATGGTCCAAGAGTGTACTGTGTAGTTGAGTATTCATCTATATTAATTTTAATAATGTTCCGCGTAACAAAACTACGCATAAAAAATTCCGCCTATTTATCTGTCGTTTATAAGAAAAATACTCATCTTTCATCGAAATCATACATTCAGTTCAGAAATGTGGAAGTATCGATAGATGATCAAAATACAACTCCTAAACTTCCAAAAATATGACATGTGTGTTCTTCGTCAACGCATAACTCAGTAATAAAATTTTCGATATTCTAAATTAAATATTTAAAAAGTTTTACAACTTTAGAATGACATCCTGAATCGGCGAACTTAACGTTTAAAACTCATTTTTAATCGTAAATGTAATACGAAAATAACAATGATTTAACTAATATTTAAAAAATCATTCTCAATGTAGAATGATCGAACTGACGTCATCATTCGCTCTATCTAGTGAAAAGATCAAACGTCGGCGGTACCGATCCGGGCGAAACAACTTGCTATTTAAAATCCCCAACACAAAAAGGCGCCACTAAAACTTCAAGCAAATCCGAACAACGTAGAGTTCCCTCGCCCCGCTGAATAAAACGTTAAAATTATAAAACACGAAAAGAGAAAATTAGATTTTTCCAGAAACACCGGAAACGGTTGTTCCGACAGTTCATCGAGAACAAATCTCGAAATACAAATTGGTTCGGAAACTTTGTGAAGGGATGTGACCAGTGCGATCCCAACTATGATGGATGGTATTAGGGGTGGAAGTGGGCACTGCACGGGCAGCAGCTTTAAGGGAGGAGTGTTTGATAACTCGGATGGAGTATTTGACAGAGTAGCATATTTCAAAATGAGGTAAACATGAACTATTTATTCAAAGTAAGAACAATAGTAATCTTTATATGAAAGTTCAATACTTTGATAAATAAGAAAAATATTTTAAATAAGATGAATGTCGCAAGTGTTGATGTTGATGGCACCAGGAATATAGGACGTTCGCGGAAGACTTGGCATGACTAGATAAACCAGATAATGTACGATGATTGTGTTAAAAGCCTCAACAATCGGCGAGCTTGTATGAGAAGATGTGTGAATGTGGATGAGGCGAGAATTATGCGTCAGGACAGAAGAGTGTTGCGCTCTATCCTCTCTGCTTACCCCCGCGGGGAAACGGCGTGATGGTAAGTTTATTAGTTAGTTACTACATTTAATTAAACATACAAATTTCCACCTCACCTAATTTATTAATAAAATTTTATTTTAAAAATCAAATTTTAATAAATATTATATAGTTCTGCTAGTTTGCTCTATAATAATAAAGAACTCAACTTCTTTACAAAATAAACACGGAGTTCTACAAACTAAATACAACAACAATATAAAAAAACTCACCTAATTAATAAAATGTAAAATAGCATACATAATTTAATTTTCTTTTATAAATAAATTAAAATAATTGAACATTCCAATGGTATATATTTATGTAAGTTTTTAATATATATATAATGTAATATACATATATTGGGATCGGATAAAATTGAAAACCTGTTACCTCGAACTCAAGAATGACTGAACCAATGCGGTGTTTTCGAACGATTTAGACATTTTTTAGGGAATATATCGTACAGTTATAGATCAGCTATCGTATACTAGAGGACAGACAACGTGCCCGGCTCTCTGACAACATTGAAAACCCATTAACTTCAAAAATTTCTCAGAACCTGACACTTACCGCAAATAAAATAAATTTAAATTAACAAACAAATGACAACAATAATAATTTAAGTCACAGAATTATCAGAAGCCAAATTTTAGGTCGTAAACACCCTTATTATACAAAGTTAAAATTAGTAACTTTTCTTAGCGCTAAACTGCCGGTCTGAAAATACGTGTTTCACAATCATTTCAAAGTGATACTTCACCGATAAGACACCCCTAAAAGTAGGTAATAAGATTTACCGGAAACGGGACAACAATGGTCCTCAGGACCAACAGACGCGGGATAACCAAGAAACTTTCTCTCTGACATACATATCTATATATATTATAAGTATATGATAATTATAGATAAATGGTCTGATAGATATAATAGATATTTTATATATAGTGATACATTGCAGTCTTGTAAAATGGATGGATGCTGATATGAATGATTATATTATGGCCTTGAACTTAGCATGTTTTTGAATTGCCTTTCTCAGTAGTTGTCAGATCAAATTTTTCTGTTCAATAAACCGGAGACATCGCGACCAGACTTGGCAGGTGAATTCCCATCATCTCCCTAGATGTCTTATTATTACAGACGATCTCCGACCCGCATCCCGGGATGTGAGCCCGGGATGTGGGCGGGGGGGAGTTGGAGGGAGGATTTGAATAGATGAATCCAAAAGTAGAAGACGCGAAGAGCAGAGGCTGTATTTGCATTTATCTGTGTGTGATACTATTTACTTCACGTGTGAATAGCGGTATTGAATGTTAAGTGCGGGATGAGGAGGGTTGCTTTAAATAAATCGGTTGAGGATGTTATGGCGTCAGACAGGAAAATATTATTAGAAATAATAGGCTAATATTAAATTTGGTAAATCCGATGAGGATATTTAATAGATAAGATATTTAATATGTTTTATTATGTAGTATAATCTCACCCAATCAGACATATTCACATAATGTACCGTTCCGACGATAACACCCGTGCACTACCTTCCAAAGGCAATGACCAACTGCCAAATCTGCCGACGACGCTGCCTGACGACATAATATTATAATATAAGACAGAGTGCAAACCATCGGTACAAGCGTTTCTATCATAATATTTTATTTATTTAAATTTTATAATGCACAGATTATCAACCGGTTATTAATGATCCTAATAGATAGTCCTAGTATATCGTTAAGGTATAATATAAAAACATTTAAAGACAGAGTGCTTATACTTTATATGGTTGGAAATAAGAAACAAGAAATAAGAAATAAGTAATGAATACAATAGTATACAATACCTATATACACAGATATTATACACTATCATAAAGTTAGAATAACTTCGGATAATTAATATTGAATAACTTTTTTAATTTATAGCATAACTTTTAAGATAATAAATAACTCTAACTAATTTAATAAAATATTATTCTGTAACAATAAACATTAAACAAGCTATAAAAATTCCACAATAATTAACCCCTTTTTTTAAATTTGGATTAGTAATCTTTACTTTGTTAATTTTTTTGGAATAATGGTAAATGTAGCAAAATTAACATTCTTTTGCTAAAAATAGTTTTTATGATGATTTGGCAAAGGGGCGAAACTGTAAAATACTGAAAACACATCTTAATGATACAAAATCTAGGACTAAAGATAATAAAATATATAAAGCGTCTTAGTAGTGAAATATAAAATAAACACAAACAATATAAATGATGAAATTTTGATATTATTATTACAAAACCGCTACATTACATATATCTATCGATGTTGTTTCTGTATTCCGGAGGAAAAAAGGTAAGATGTAAATACACGTAGTACCTACTGTGTATCTTAGTCACATATTTATTTTTTGCTACTTTTCTCTGCTTGTGTACAATTTTTATTATCATCTTATAAATCTTTTAAAGAACAGAATAATTTCATAATTTTTTTTAATAATTTATGGATAATAATAGTTGAAATGTAGTATTTTTGGATACAAAAATGTCTGAGTTTCTGGAATAGATAAGGTTATTCAATCACAAAAATGCTGAAACCAATAACTATTTAACAATGTTTACTGGTTTAAGGAGACAATCGAACAGATTACAATCTTAAACAGAGAATCTACCTCAATAGTGCGTACCTACACTATTTAGTTAAAAATTTCGCGGAATTTACCATGAAACTGATGACTATTGTTTCCCGTTCAAATAAAGGCTAGAGCCAGTATTTATTAACACAAAGTTGCAGCCCACCCTTTAGACAAATTGGTAATGAAATAATATTTTATAGATCTGTAGAATATGGAATATATTCGGTGTGTAAATAAAAATGGTTAAATAAAACTTTAAAAAAAATTCTATTTTAAAAGGTATAAGAAAATATTTCTAGAATATCACACACTGAGAATAATGCGATTGTTATCTTCAGCTTATCGCACAATTTTTTACTTTAGCGAATAGTTTTTATTCTCCATTTCTATCCGAATGAAAGAGAATTACTTTTCCCAACAATGGGGATCAGAATACTGAGAGGCAGAATACAATTTATCATCATCAGACCCCGTAGGGGTGGGCGAAGGGTGTTTTGCAGACGGAGGCTGGGCTGGACCGCACACGTGATGAGCACCTATGTGAGGGGGCACAATGCACAGCATCACAATAAATGTTTCATATATATTGAATTTAAATCGACACACATACACATGAATTTTAATTAATTTTCTGGATGCTGTGTTCGTTATAAATAAAAAAAATAACAAGAGCCCATTGCAAATAGTAAATAAATTAAATCTGTAAATGGTGAGAAATGATTTCCTACTTGATATTTATTTGAGGCATGGCTATGAAAATATTTCATATCAAATTCCTCAAATATTAAAACTATAAAACATATGCAAAAATCACGGCGTTTGATTTTTCAAAATTAGATATACTATAAATAAAAATGCATTGGATATGGTACGACTTATCACTGTAACATTATCGACGATAAAATGTCACTTTGTGTATGACATAATCATTCTTAAGAAAATTGAATATCTTAATGCTATTAAAATAATATATAAACAATGAATTTAAAATGTTAGTAATAAATAATGCAAACATAATTCGATTATTCAAAAAAAAAAACTAAACATTTTTATGGATACAAACATAACTTTTCGAAATTCGGTCTCTTTAAACTATTTGATATTCAAGAACTGTAAGGAAGTGCGGTCTCGAGTGTTTCTTGGCTGGCCGCCAGGAGGCCAGGAGTGGTGCTCAGCGCTCGGTGCTCGTGCAGACTACTGACTGCTGACTGCTGACACGTGAGTGATGTCCAGATATGTGTCAAGTGGATGATTCACGTTCGACCAGCTGCCAGCTGCGGCAGGAAAGTTGTGGCAAATTACGTTTATTAGAACTGTCCGAAAAATAAAGAAGACTGATAGGATTATCAGAAAATTTTTTAAAAGCTTTGATTTTGGTTTACATTCAAATTTTTCTTATTTAAGATAATATAAAATAAGAGTTCGAAAAAGTAATTATACTAAACGGTATATATTTTAAACAGTTTTCTTTCAGTGTTAACATAACACACATCCGTACAAGAGTTGTCTAATACATCTATTAAAATGCCGTGCGAGAGGAAAGGATACAGAAATGTATGAAAAGAGATAGGTATGTTATATAACCTGGTTATTCGGATGTAGTGACTAAAAATTTGACGATTATTTTTAAGTATTGAAAATAAAATTCAAATGCAATATTTCGTGGAAAATTTTAAATCTTTAATATTTCATTTTAAAGCAAAACTGTCTAGCGTTTTCGTATCGGTAAAAGATTCCTCCTGAAGCAGCAACGAAAGATGAGAGATGACTGGCTCTACAAAGGAGATCATCCTTCAGACCGCCGGATGCGAGATTGTGCAAATCGTTTCTACTGTTATCCTTAAACGGGAGTTAAGCAAGACATATCGTGGGAAGCTTCAACACATAGGTCCATTCAGGCTGGAAAGAAGAAGGAAGATGGATGAACTGACATTTTCTTGACACTCATTATAATAATTATTACTTTTGAAATTAGCAAAATTAACTTTGTGGTTAAAATTCATTATTTTTATTTGTTAACTTTTTTTAATTAACTACTGTTTCTTTACCAGAATCTACTTATAAAAAACAACAATTATTTAAAAATTAAATTTAGTATTTAACTCAAATTGTTACTTAATATAAATTTACTCTAATAATTTTTAGGAAAAAATTTTAGAATTTAATTATTAGTTAAATTTAGTTGGTTGTTTATAATTTTTTGATTAGTTTTACAGGCTTTCACAATCCCAATTCTTTATCAAAACCATGACCATTTTCTATAAAATGATTAGAAAATTCTGAAAATCCACTATTGTTCAAACATCTCAAATGTTCCTTTAATCTTGCATTAAAATTTCTACCCGTTTTACCAATATAAAATGCAGCACAATCCTTGCAACTAAGTTTATAGACACCAGAATTGTTACATTTATCATCTTTGTCTTTAGAATTTATGAGTAAATTTCCATTATTTTTATAAAATGCCGGTCCAATGTTTCGTGGAAGGTGTTTAGATATTTGATTCGAAAAGTTATTTATGTATAAAATCTTACGCCAATAATCATTATTATCATTATGTTCTATCTGTGATTTATATAAAAATTAATTATTATATTTTTATATTTATTTTTCAAAATAGTGTCTATTAAACCTGTATTATACACGTTATTAACTACTATTTTTTAAATTGTATTCAATTCAATATTGAAATTGGATGTTGACATAGGAATATTGACTAAATGATGTTTGTATAATAATGGATGATTAGATTCACAATGTATGATAGTATCTGTAAAAGTTGGTTTTCAAATAATTTTGAATTCAATGGGTTTAAATTTGTGATCGATTCTAATTATTAAATACGCATTTTCGCGCCGACAACAAGAAAAATCATTATACAATGGAAGGTTTATTGCTCCAACATTTTTTCGTAGACGTTTAATATTATTTTTATCAATTGTAATGTTACGATAATAAACGTCATCGTTTCGGGTGACATTTCAGTGACCATCTTTGTAACCAATTTAGCCGCGACGCTATTGTCCTTTATACATGACAATAATTTTACAGATTCCCTGATGTTCGGTGTGATATCGATAGTATAAATAATAGTTACACGTCCAGATATTTAACAATTTCTTACTACTTTTACAACCGTACAACAATATAATATACCCAAGCTGATATCTTATCTTGAAAACCGAAGAGTATTGAAAGAGAGCGCAACTGAGCTTCCAGCATATTTTAGCGCTCATTAGGCACCGGTCAGCCTTCTTACATATGTCACCAAGCGGCCACAGACACATACATATAACTTTAACAGATGCCAAATACCTCATAATTTTCAAGGCTTTTTTTTCTTTGGCGGTCCCTCGTTATGTGAATAACGTCTGCCATGGTTAACGATTGTGAGTCCGACTGTGGCTGAGAAGTTCTATTCTTAAACCAAACACACACCATTCCACATGTTATGCACATGCATCCCCTGGATAAAGAAGTAATCGGTAATTGCGCCAGCCTTATTCGCAAATTTCCCCTGCACAAAGTACTTTTTGACGCCATTGTCTTCGGTCCTGGGTCACAGTTTCCCAATATTCAGGTATATGCCACATCTACTCAGATCCACCTTCAAGATATATTCCAAGTTTCAAATGAGATGTAATTAGGCTTAGATTTTTCATTTTTGTGACTACATAGTAGTAATCTTGCTGACTAAATTGCCGCTCGGCTTATTCTATTGGCCATGGCAGAGGCGTGTACGTGAAATTGTCTATGTTGTAGGTGATATTGCACAGTACCACCCAAACACACTCTTAAATAATAGAGAGCTCGGTCATTTATGCACAGGGCTTTGTACTGACCTCAATATAGTAAGTTCCTAGATGTGTACAATCGACAAATGCCGATAACATACGCGGGATAATGCATCTGAAACTTTTTGTTGCATGGTGACCTCAGTGTAGTTATTGTGCACTTAGCGGTTATCGCGAGTGCATTTAAAACAATTAAATCTGCCAGTTTTAACTGTAATTCGACAAATAAAAAAAGTCAACTGACAGATGAATAAATATTTTACATGGAACAAATATAGAGGTTATTAGCAGGTGGTAGATAGTTCTAGTAAGACATTTAAGTATAATATAAAAACGTATTAAGACAATTAGGACAGTAACATGTCACAGAATACGTTTTTTTAAATAGAGAAATTAGAAGTACTAATATAAAAAATCTAATAAAAGTGATGTTACAAATTGACATTTGAAGAGGATAAAAATGATATTAAAACTACTGTGCAAGTACAGAATTGCGTTGGTTCCAAGGTCAACGAAGTTTAGTCAGGTGACACTCTTTGGCGTTTTAAAGGTGTATGGCAAGCATGTATTATACATATTCGAACGACTATTAACCATGTATAATACAATTTTTCTTTTAAACTGAACCTGTTTTGTGAATAATATATACAGATCAATGTTAAGTGATATAATCTAACCGTAATTAAATGAAACTACTAAGAAAACTATATTTGTTTCTCACATTGGTTCTCGATAATTTAAATTAATTATACAAAATTAACATTCTGCCGCTTTCCTAGATGTTCTGACACATTATCAAGTTAACATTAGTTCAAATTACACATAAACTAGCTTTAGTTTTCGTGAGTGACTCATTAGTTAACTGGGTAAGGTTGTCGTGGACCTAATAATCGAGGGTTCTGTACCACACACCATCTACGTGCCTGTTTGTGAAAAATAATCAGAGACTTTTAATTTTACAAAGGCCTTTAATTTTCACCTTGCACCCAAATTAATAACAGTAATATTTCAATTTATTATATACTTAATTCAAGTTACAAATTAAAACAATTGAATGACTGCTTTCTGACGGACCAGGCAAATGCCCATTTTCAGTTGATATCCAAATAATACACAATTTAATCATTAACAATGTAATAATTAACACGCTTGTTGGTCTAATGGTAAGTCACTCGCCTAATAGTCGGGTGTTCGCATATTATTCTAAAAGACTATAGATCTAAAAGAAGTTACAAAAGAATGTTAAGTTTCAAAAAAGATTATAATATTATGTACCAATACAATTTTAAAAATATAAAAATAAGATATGATTAAAAATATTACTTAATAAATTTATTGAACTAATTAAAAGCTTAAAACATAAGAGCGAATATGAAACGTTATTGCGTAATCTGCCATGTCGCCTGTCATGCCATCCAGTATCCAACCAATGCTGGATGGACTGACCCAGAATAAATCATTATTGAAGGCGGGTAAAATGCATGTTTGAAGTGTTGATTTAATATAAATAATTTATATAAATATGCATGAATACTGCATGCTCTATTATTATTAAATAGATTTTGTTATAATATTTTAAAATTTTCGTGATTAACTTTGTGGAAGTTCATTGTAATTAACTTTTAACTAAATATTTAATTGTTTGAAAAAAAATATTAATTAATAAAATAAAACACAACGTTGTTTACTACACACTACGCTTTAATTAAAAAAAGTTAACGTTTACGATGCTTAATGCGTCATCTTCAGTGATAAACTAAATCTTAAAACTAGAAGATAGACTATCGACTACTATTTTGTTATGTTTTTTTTCTAATTTATGAATCTTAGAATATGAATCAGTAAGTAAATAATAAACAGATAACACATCAGAAGATTGCATTTCGAAATAAAAATAAATGTAATTTCAAATTAGAAATACTGTTTTTTTTCAAAACATAAATATTGGTGTATATTGATTCGATGCCGAAACGTGGGGAATTGGAGGGATCGTGTACTGTTATTGGAGGTCGTGCGCGATACACGAGAACAATGCGTGCTCCGTGCTTAGGGTACACCGATCCACTCTGACAAAATGTAAACAGGACTGCCTGAATAAACACTAACCCGAAAAAGGGCAGGAAACTTTTTCAATCTGTTCCCTTCTGGTCTCCCAGCATTTTAAAGCTGGAATAGAACTACTCCACGAGAATATACCTGGAATTACCTTAGATCAAATCAGCATTCGCAGCTTACAGCTTCGGTTATACAAACGAAGGGCCCACAGGTCAATTGGGAGAGTTTGATTTTTTCAATTTTTAGGCTGGTCAATATTTGTTCTTAGATGTATCAGCGTAATTAATAAAATAAAATTTACATTCACTTAGTATATAAATATTTTAATATTACGTTTTTCAAAAAAGGTGTGCTGTTTGTTTGCGTGTGTCTTTTATTAAACTTGTATCACGCGTATTTATTTATTTTTAAGTAGGTATAAGAATACCGGTTTCTTGTTAAATAATATAGCACAGCGCAACAGTTGATACAAAATGGCGACTTCAATGTATAACCTATGTATAGCCAAGGCGATTTATTTAGAACGAAAAAGTGAAAAATGAATTTCAGAAGTATTTTTTTTTTTGCAATTCCGATACACATTTCTAGTTCAGCCGTTAAAGTAATAAAGCGACTAGTATGTTTGTCTGTGTAAAATATTCCCTAATATTTGTACACATGAACATCGCATACTATATATTCTATATTGACTATAACTACGTTACGTTTAGTTGTATTTAGTGGATATAAATAATACCTCTCACGCTGTACATAAAACAGAGATATAAACGTATATTAAAACTTTAAATACTCCCTCTCGGCACAGAGTAATAAATAGGCGTTCGTAATATTTGAATAACATGCACGTTCAGTAACTTATAATTCTTGTTCTAATAAATTGATTCTAATAAATAAACAGAAACTAATTAGTGATGCAGCTTTACAAGTGTTTTACTTTTGGTTTTCAATTAGAAATCTCTACAGTCGTTTAAGAGTATCATTACGCTCAATACCAGTGGCGTAACTATAAAAATTGGGCCGCAATGCAAAATGGAAAAAAAATAAAAAAATATAAAAACTAAGAATATGAAATACTACGCGGTAATAATAGTAAAATAAAATTAGACTCTTGTCTCCTATAATATTCACTCGAGAACATTATCCAGTTTTTCCTAATGCACGTAAGAAATAATTTTTTAAAATTTAATAGTCATACTTCAACTGTGGTGTTTGTTATTAATCTTATTATCGCTGGGAAAAATATCATTACAAAAAGTATCGCAGGACACGGACGGACTTTTGGGCTCCTACCTAACATGGGCCTCAATGCACCGCATTAGTTGCATTGGCGTAGTTACGCCACTGGTCATTGTCTTTCCCGAGTCTTTCTAGCTCCCCTTTGTCCTCTCCATTGGAGGGTCTCGCCAGATGGCCAGATTGGTCGACAATAAGTTGCGATTCTCCGCGCAGGTCGCGACGGGACTCGGCCTCCGATCGGTCGGAATTAAAAGAAAATGCAATTTCCTTCCTGAGCCACTTGGCCAACTGCTAGACGCTGAATTTGAATTTTTAAGTCACTCAATTTACTTTTATGCGCCAATCCCGCCCGGGGCATCTGGGAGATTACATCTCGTTCCATTTTCTATGAAAGTTTCCGTTGCTCAGAAGGGTTTAATTACCAGAAATAACTATAATTTTCAATTCTAGAAAAATCTTAATTTTTTTAAATGAAAACCTAATCTTTTAATGGAAACTATTTTAAATACAAATTAAATATATTAATTAGAAAAATAAACATATAAAATCAATTTAATCGAAAAATATTGTTGTTGCTACCGGGATTTGAACCTGGATCTCTACCTATCTATCCTATACCTATCCTATCTAATCATAGATGTATTCATTTGAAAAAGTGTAACTTATATGTTACACTTTTTCAAATGAATACATCTATGATTATTTGAAAGCCGTCTACTTTGTTTTTACGGAATCTCAAATACCTTTGAGTAAACCGATGAGAGATGCCAGAATTAACAATTCATTTTCATTAAATTTTGGACACATTGATTCAACTTATACATTATTAAGGAGAACACATTCTTATTTTGAAGTTGTAATTATTCAGGTTCGAATTCCGGTAGCATCAACAATATTTTTCGATAAAATTGATTTAATTAGTATTTAAAATATCACAGACCATCTATCTGTCCTGAATAATTACAACTTCACAATAATGTGTTTTCCTTAATAAAACACATTTTAATTGTGAAGTTGTAATTTTAATACATATTTATTTTATTTGAAATAATAGATTTCTCACAATAATATAAGGTATAGCGCGTAAAGAGAAGGAGATAAATAATGTAGGGTAAATGGTTACCTCGGTGTATTGGTTTTCTCTCCTAAAACTTTAGTATTAGTTCAATGGTTACTATTTTTCTGTAGATAGATTTTTTCTCTTTATCGGCCTAATTTGTTTTAAATGTAATTTCAAATGAACAAACGTATATACACATGCGCATAATAATTCGGTAGGACTATGTAGAGAATAGTTAATCACACACTTTATTTAATTTATTTACAGCGAATGAAGTGACCTACCCGAATCTCTAACTTATCTTATGGTCTTATCTTATTATATTGACTGATTATTCAACTTACCTTACAAATTATAATATAGTGACGGATTACTTAAACTGGCATATCTATCCATTCTTACGGGGGGGGGAGGTTAACTACCCGCGCAATGTCGGATGCATCAGCTTGTATGCATTATATTATATCACACAGATTTCAAATGGAATAGACAGATGAGACTCTGAAAAAAAATCAGAAAAAAAGATTATCTAACCTGATATCGGTACATGCTCAGTTGGACAAAGCAGTCTACTAGCAATAGAACGGTCTCGGAAAAGTTCCGGTAGTTGTTTAATTTTTACGTTTGCATTTTTTCAGTGATATATTTTCTTCGGTTTAATAAATAAAATATATTATAAAGAGATACTTACACCAAAGAATATTTTATTAAGAAATACATATTTATACAAACTTCAGAGATATTACCATTTGTACTGGTGGCCACTCCACGCGAAGTGGTTCTCTGCTGAAGAGATTTTTATTCAATTGCCAACCATAAAAATGCAATCTCGACTTTGAGATTTCTTTTATTTCTCGGATGGCCTCACTTAACTCAATTTATTGATCGTCAACGAAACGATTGCGATCTTTTATATAAAAGAGTAAATATCTCAGTCTAGTTATATGGAAGATGCATTTCACTGGCGAAATTACCATCACAAAATGTTTATAACACCTGGGTAATACGATGGTAAGATTTACGAGGTACGATGATAAGGTTTATGAAGGAACCTCCCTATGGAGGAGGCTATGATGTCAAATTTGAAACAGTCTACAGCACCTTATGGTGAAAATAATCACTAGTCTCATTCATTATTTTTATCTCCGGCGTATTATTACACCTGGCCACCATGTATGTATTTATTATTGTTTTGTGTATGACTTTTGAACTGTCAAAGAGTATGAATGTCCCGCTACGACCTCGTTACACTGACTTGAATTATTATTGTATATTCGGTTTCTCGCGGTGCGAGCTGACAATTACTATTGTGGATTATACACAGCGCTTCATGCAAATCGGCAAAGAAGTTAAGGAGAGCTGTGACTACAGCAAAAAAAATTCAGGTATGTCGTGCTTTCTGGTCGGCCCTCGAGTCTTTGCTGCCTTGTCCCTATACCAAATTCTTATCACTCTTCCTACATCCTGTTTTATACCTCTTGTGTAAACAGTCTGGTATTACATTTAAAAACTTTTATTTTATAACAAATTGTGATCAACGAATATTTTTATTTCTGGTTTTATTAGGGGAAATTTTCTTTTAAGTGTCGGTGACATTTGTACTAGTTATTTTTTTTAATTAAGATAAAATATATTTATTTAATTTTTAAATAAATTATATAATATTTATAATAACGAATCTGAAGCAAAAGTTTTGAAAATCTGAACGCCTTCTGAGAACTTCTGCGATATTTTACCAGGTGCATGCATTAGCCAACAGTAGTCAGAATTTGTTGCAAGAGAAGCAGGTGCAGCTTAGCAGATGAGGTCATTACTTGTCAGGAGATGGTATCAGAAAGACAGCGGAACCATTCTGCAAACCTGGACATAAATAGTTTCCATTTCAGAGATATAAATTTCAATTATGACCATAACATTACTTAAGAAAATAATACGTTTGACGAATATCTTAGTACTAAATTTAACTTAAAACTTATTTCAGAAACATAAGTGATAGTTTAAAAAGTTAATAGTCGTACAATTTACAGTATTTAAAGACCAGGATGGATATCCTATTCAGGGAAGGCAAGTTGTAATTATAATAAGTTTAAAATTATAGTGTTCAAGAGAGACGCCTTGATTATATCTGAAACGTCAGTTAAGACAAAAATCGACCCCCGGCTGAATCAGGACGAAACTCTTTTATATATTCGCATTAAAATTAAAAACCAACACAAATCGAAATATTATTATTATTATTAGTAAGCACATATATTAAATAATAAAATACAACTCTTTTAAAAACGTAGCATTCAAATAATGTTATTGTTTTAAAATACAATAATGTCAGATACACAATAAAATCTCCTGCGTCCACAAGAGGTTCTTATTTGCCACGTACAACGTAACGACATGTTCCACATCACGGGTCAGCACAACACCTCAGCGGTCGGAACGTTAACTCAGACGGTGTCAGCTGTCACAGCAGGGAGTACGTGTTGCGTCACTTCGCATTTAGGGAAGTAAACTTGGCTCACAATATTGGATGGTATTGGAACCATTTCATATTCGTGAACGGGAAATATTTTTAAGACGAATTAATTAATACAATATAAGAGACAAAATTTACCTGTAAAGTCATTGGTTGGAACATGTAAGTGATATAGCATTAGATATATAATAATTATTTGGATTGATGCATAAGCTCATAGCAATCTTATATCTTTTTTTCATATATATTCTCAATCATTAATCAATAATATTTCAACATGCATTGTTTATGACTGACTCAACATTCTGATTTTTCGATTACACGTCTGAAGAAATCTGATGATTTGGAGGTGAAGATTTTGTCAAGTCAATTTTGAAGAGCAGCGTCGTCTCCTTCGGAGATTGTTGGATAGAGAGTGAAAAATATGAAAATCTCATTGAGCAATATTAAGAAAATAGGGCGAATTTGAAATAATTTCCCATGTAATGTAATGTTAGCAGTATGCGGACGGATATTATCATACTGAAAAATCAACCGATACCGTACTTTTCTTTAATTGCGACAGAGTTGTTGACTATAAACCTCAAAAGTGATGGTTACATTTATTGGGAACAATTCATAAGTAGATAACTGTTTACGCGCCTCGTTACTTCGATTGGAATCACTGGGTTTCCTGGTTTATAATAATGTACATGTGTGTATGTGAGTATTGCCGCACTTTTTTCGGAAAGCTAAAAATACGATAACCGACAACATTACATCCCGTGCTTCAATCAGTCTAGCAGTCCAAATAAACCACCAGTGCGCGCTTCGGTCGATCGAAATCTAAAGAAGACAACCCAGCTAAAAGAACAACAACATCGAAATCAGTGCAGTTCATATATCATCGGAAACCTAGGAACCAGCTATCGAAGGCATTTACATAAACAATAACGTCTTGATAACGTAAAAACTTGACCTAATAGTGATATTGACAGTAAACAGATATAAATAAGTGATTAATTTAAAATATTTATTTTTGAGTTTCACGTGAAGAGAAGATCGTACCAACTGCAGAAGAAATTGGTGTTCTGGTATCAAAATAAAATGAAGTGTAGCCGGAATGGGACAAGGCAAGGATAAAGAAGACGGCAAATATTCAATATTAGATGAATTAAGTGATCCCGTTTCGTATCTGAAAGGAACAAAAATACCATGGAGAAGACCGAGATTCCGATGAATCATTAATCGATACTTCGCGCGAGAGCTTCACTACACTTCTCTTCTATCTTGATAACATGAAAAGGTCTGTGACTTTGGGTGAGGCGAGAATTGTGTGCCAGGACAGAAGGATATGGCGCTCTATCTTCTCTGTACTTCAATCATTTCGAATAGAATCTGATTTTATAATATCCTCAATTTACTCGAGAGGAGACACTTATCATCTTTAATAAAGATTTCTAGTCATTTCTGAGATCGGCGTACAATATACAGTAGGTCTAATGCAGATAATCAATCATAATCATTATTGCAAAAGAGATACGATATGAGTAGCAGCGATTGTCAATTAAAGAAAGTGAGAGAGGATTGTATCCTTTCAAGTCGAATATTACATTGTAAATAGAGAAAATTAATATTTCCAGTAAGTCCAACAAATACATGAAGATCGTGATAAAAACATCATTTAATGTAGGCGTTTTATTTTTGGCTATCAAATGAAAAATAAAACTATAATATTTATGTTTATTTGCCATTAGTCATAACCTCATTAAGATTTATTGGGGGAAAAAATGCAGTTTAATTTTGTATACCTTATAATAATATGATTTTATGTCTAAATAATAATGGTTTATTGAAAATATTTTTTTTGTAATAAAACAAAATCTTAAAAATAATAATAAATATTATATTGTTACCGCGTAAACCGATATGTTACATAGATATCAAAGTTATATAATAGCTAAATATTGTTTTTAGTCTAAAAGTCAACACATACTTGCCATGACTGATTGCTTTTAAAAGAACAAATAATCATTGGTTTATTTTAACTTCTAACACATCAAAAAAAAAACCCAGTAAATAAATAATAATAAGAAGACCATTACAACGCAATTTTTGAACAATCAGTTGAGCAAACAGTCGGATGTTTATTCTCTTCTCGCAATATTTTATTGAAACCTTTTCTTTGTATGATTTATTCAATATTGAAAAAACAAAACCAACACAAACGTCTGTTTTCCCGAACTCTAACAAACCATTTTATCAGCCACCTGGAGCAGACCTTCCCTCCCTTAACAGGCAGAGTGCTCGCCTCGGGAGAGGAAGGAGGGAGGAAGAGAGGTGTGTGACGTGTTAAGGGGAGTGTCGTGTGACGGATTTGCAAATTGAATTTGGAAACACAGCGTCGTTTTGAAAAATGTCACGTCACTTATGGAGGAAAATATCTCGGGAAATAGCTTGTAGCAAGGCAGGCAAGTCAACCGCCGATCCATTAGCATAAAAAAAATATAAACCACATATATATACCATCACAGATAATAAAACCATACATTTCCTTATGCACTCTGAACACTTCCATCGCTTCTGACGATAGTCTTCTTCAGAAATTTGATTTATTTTTAACTAGAATCATTCCCTCAGTAAGTCGGGAACTGGGTCTTTATTATGCAATTTTAGATATCCTACAATATAAGTGAACAACTTAATACATTATTTCAAAATAAAAATATTGAGTTTTTGCAAAAAAGATTCATTTATTTAGTCATGACTATTTTTATAGCAACGCTTGCTTTGTATAACTGACTAATCGCTTATACACAATACACATCCTCGTATCATCTAAATAAACCTTTTATCTATCTAATACGTTCGTTCTTTTCTTCACCTACAATTTTTTTTTTAATGGACCAATAAAAATATACTTTTCTAAATGGTGATGAAAAGCTACAAAAAATACTCATGGTATCTGAAAAATATTAAAAAATCTAAAAATTAAAAAAAAACAGTATACATAAATTTTTATAATATTTATAATATACTGTAAACAAGCTGAGGAAACTTTTTTGGGCCCTCAGCTGGTAAAGAGATGCTACGAGAGAATGTATCTATTCCGATCAATTAAATCGATGAACCATTGTTGTGTATTCTGTTGCTTAGAATAAAATTAGACAAGATTTCAGTACATATGATTGATTTCATCATTTTATGGAATGATTACCTTATCGTTGTGCCCGGCTTCACTTCCAGCCCATTCCAACAGTCACTTCCTTGACTTACTTCTTCCTCTCTTTCTTTCCAGTTTCCCCATGGTACATTTCAGATAAATTTATATGTTGAATATTTTCCTAGACGTGACAGTACAGCATTTCTTTCTTACTTTACATCATTTAAGACGGCTAATTTTTTAACAATTCTCCTATTCAACAATGATATTTGCTGAAGAAATATTCTCTCAGAACTTAATCTACTTAATCATAATTTATTCCGATGCACAAAATTGATAAGATCTTATCTATAATATTTTGTTTAATATAAAGATTACCTTATTTTGAATTTCAATTCCTTTATTATATTTAAATAGTTCTACACGAAATACTTTTTTTTTTACTTAGAAATATCAAATATATCATTACAACTCTGAAAATATAAATTTGAAAGTATTCATGACAATATGCTCACTAAGATAGTAATTACGACGATAAAAATTCCCATTCCTTCCTTCCTTTATTTTACGCCACGTCACTGGATATCTTAGGTCTTAATAGAGCTTAATATAAACCATGTAACACTGAACAAATGAAGTGCCAAATAAAACAAAGTCAACAAGTGCTTTTAATAAGTATAAACAGATTCTGAACATTGTTCATTTCATACTGCGCCACATATTATGATAGTGGATGATTTGACATTTTAATCAGTCAACACTCTTATTGTGACTATACTGGGGTACTGTTTCAACCATAGTTCTGATAAAAGGCTACTTTACAAATGTGCGATCAGGTCTTATTATATAGGTCAGGATGAACGTCATGATTTTTATTGCATACTTAACTAAACAATCAAAAAAGTAAGTCAGTCGTAGTTAAAGGTTTATGTTGAATGTAACATTGCACTGAATTCAATTAAACACTAGAAAATAATTATCCTATTTAGGTAACTTAACTTTATAATATATTTAAGACTAATGAATTTTTCTTCTTTTTTACAAACATCGGAATGTCAACAGTCACATTTTTATATTGTTTATCAGATAATAATATTATAATTACATATTCTTTTGACAGCCTGCAGAAATATATTAACATTCTCAGATAGAGTTGGATAAATAAATGATCTGAAAATGTATACTAAAGTGAGGAAAACAGCGATATATTGTATCATCAGCCCAGATGATATACACTGCGATGGGATCCGAAACATCGGCCAGAAAGGTCAGATATACACGGTAGGTTGTATCATTTTGTTCATGTTTAGTTAACGTTGCTCGTTCGGTTCCCGGCGCACCAAGCCACATTTTTGCGGAAATGGTCCTATCTCATGATTTGGGGTCACATTTACTACACTATATTTTATTTATTTCATGTCAAATATTGTGTGTAGATTTAGTATTTTAATATCTACCTCACTGGGCTTTGCCCGTGCTGGGGCAAACATTTTACATTGTTAATCAAAAATTATATTATACATAATTGGTTTAATAAATATAAATTTAGAATAATAAGAATAATCAAAGAAAGAAGGAAAATAAAAATTGTAAATAACAAAATGATGCAATATTTTAACGTGAGAAATATATAAGACAATACCTACCTGAAATTTGTAAAGATAAACGTTTATTTTCAACAAGTTTAAATAATACAGTTACTAACAGATGTTTCAGGTTAGTGAAACATACACACACACGCACGGGCTGCTTACTCACTGGTGTTAGGGCTGAATTATTGACTCTGCGTGTGTTTATATTGAAGGGGTGACCGTTCTATAAACATACGTTCGATCTGAGTTTTTTAACCAAAATTTTATTGCGCCTTGAACTGTCTGTGTTGCTCAATATTTTTTATATATTTAGGGAGAGAATTATACAATTTGGGTGATACAAAAATATTTTTTGCGCGTATTTGGTGCACATCCTAGGAATCTCTAAATTGCTCCACTCTAAGGTTCTGGTATTTTTGGTATTATAAGTGGAATAGTGCCACGTGGATAACATATACGAGTATTATGTGTGTTTTTATTTGACCCTGTGAGTCACATGGTAGTTTGATGTCTTTTGTTCTAGCGGTGAGAAACTAGCTTCGAGCCTCATTGCTGTAGACCACCGAGATAGTTTTAGTGCGAGCGAGATCATATTGATGCGACATATATCGCGTGTATACATCTCTTTAAAAAATGATCTGAAGCTAGGGTGGGTAGTTGGTACCAGTGGATAAATGCGTAGAGATCGAGACCGAATCGAAGATATAATAAAAGACTGATCATTTCATAACTCAAAATACGTGAAACTATACGAAACATCCAATCGAATAAATAACAAGAAAGTGCACCAATATCTAAAATTGTTACAAGTTTTATTTAAAGATCTATTCTTGTTTCGCTTTCGATATTTTCCTACGCTTGTGAAAACTGGACTTTTAGCTTACATATGTAAATGCAATCAAGAAACAAGGCATTTTACGTGGCGGAATAAAAGTCAATCGGTCGGAAGACAAGACCGTGTATTGCTTCGTGTCGTTTAAAATCTGTTTCTTCCAACCCTTGCTTTGTCAATCGTACAGAAAATGTCCCTTCAGGGTATCGGAGAATGTCAGGCATCGAATACTTCACGCCGGAGCTTGGCAATTGGGAGCCATTCATATGTAAAGATATACTTACCGAGAGGCCCGCTCGACGCTAACGAGCGACGAGAGGAAATGTGGAAAGAAAATGAAGAGTTCGGATGCAAAGTTTAACCTGATTTTGTGGGAAAAGTTGTACTTCGTTTTGGGATGTGAAGTTTACCAAAATGCGAAGATGCTGTAAACCAAAACGAGAAGACGCTCAACGGGGAAAAATTTGGCGCGAGAAAATTTGCGTTGTTTAAATTGTGTTGATTGAACTAAGTTGTTTGTACTAAGTTGATTGAACTAAGTTGATTGAACTAAGTTGATTGAATTAAGTTGATTGAACTAAGTTGATTGCGATGTGTTTGGAATGAGCTTTAGAAAGTCTGCTGAGTTTCAATGTCTTATATGATATAATATAACGATGAACTAATACGAAACAAAATACACAGTGAACACAAATATGATGTGAATTAAGGGTATATGTAGCGTATAACTGACGTTTAAAATGTCAAATGTCAACTTTTTTATGTCTACGCAAAGTGTTTCTGCTGTCATCTATTATAACAGTGGATTACTTTGCGTAGTATACACATAAAGTAACCGCATAACAGTCAACAGCCAACAGCTAGACAGCTAGGGTAATCTGTAGGTTCTTTGGTACAATTCAATATATTATATTTTTCTACGTTAGCACATTTTTTTGGAAAAAATATTGTGTAAGACGAGAGGAAACGGTTAATCCAGATCATAAAATATCCTGGAATATAAAGGGAACAGATTGATCGTCAAATATTAAATGTTAAAAAAACCCATTTAAAATGGGAGTTACCTTCTTAAATCCAGACCACTTCAAGGCTCTCTGTATGCAAGCAGCTCTGCTCATCTTCAGCACAACTGTGCGGTACTGTTCATCCGGCTGACTGCTTTCTTCTTCATGAAACTGAAACGTTCTTTCATTCACTGCACCTATCTTAGAATCGTCAAATTTCACGCTGGGAGGGTCTATGTACGTCCATTTTAAATTTTCAACATTCGATTGTGTATTATGTATGTTTGCCATGAAACTCTTAACTTCATTTGAATCTTCCGAGTTTCCTTTAGCACCACTTGTACTAGCGCATGGTTTTATTTTACTGTACGTCATATCCCTATCACCAGCATTATCGAAGACGTCATCAAAAACAACTCTGTATTCTTTTATGTTTTGTTTTTTGGTATTCTCACCAAACTCTTGTTTATCCAGTTCTTCCAAGTCTTCATCGAGGTCTGATATAGTTTCCGCTAGTTGTGCGTCAATCAAAGAATACAGTTCTTGTCCACTCTTTACAGAATATATGCTGTTCCTCATGGAAGAGTTATTGTCGTCATTAATAGAGTAAAGGTCACTGTCATCATCGGGGAACGATACGAGGTAATCATCATTACGGGGGAATGATTCGTCACTGTCGAAGGTTCCCGAGTGTCTGAAGTCCTGGATCGAGCAGACGGTGATGATGTTTGCCTCTTCGTCTTTTGTCTTTAGCTGCAATATATGGGCATATCTCGAGGGATGTATCGCTTTCCTTTGTTTCGGAGCGTCCTTGGGTTCATCCCGGGCGCTGCTTGACGACGACTCATCATCGTTATCGGTATTCATGTTGAGGAATTTATTTATCGTTTTGCTTCCCGATTTATTTAGTATTTTTTGTTGATATTCTTAGAAACCGCACATTAAATCCTTCATTTTTCACTTCACTTTCATTTCATTGTTCAATTAGCACTGTTTAATGAGTTCACAAAACAATAATGTTGAAACAAAAAAAAAAGAAGTTAATTTTTAAATTATTTTGTCAATACAGTAAGTGGATCTGGATGACCATGACAACCAGTTTTCTAGGATGTGGACCAAAAATAAGCACGGTCATATTTGAGATTTCAAAATATTAATACAGAAGTGACCAAATTAAAAGGGAATGCTCGAGGTTTGGCTGAAGCTAAATAAATCAGAAATAATTATATTTTAAAACTTTTTTGCACTAAAACTGTAGTCGAAAAAATCGAATTAGAAATATTATTTAATAATAAAAAAGTAAAAATAATAGTAATTAAAAACACAGCTAATAATGATACAGTTTGCCACGACTAAATTAATAAACGTAACACGAGAAAGCATTATTTATGACGTCACTACTGTCAGACCATGATTTTGAATATTTTTCGCTTTTATTAAGAAATTTTTTGACAGGACAGAAAAGAGGTGAAAACTTACGTAGCCACTTAATTCGTATAGTAATTATGTTGGGTGTATGAATACATATTGATCAGTCTGTAATGTGATACATCTGCCGCCCCCAATCGACGTGTAATTGTATAAGTCACGGTCCATTGAGTGACGTTACGTTCAGTATCGCGGCGGGCTCTCGTATTGCCCATGTAATATATATTCTAAACGATTTGTCATTTCATAAAGACGCGCGCTCGACAAAGTACATTTCGAGTGCTTACGAAAAATATGCGATGCAATAGCTTGAGAAACGATGAACAATCCGACCATAAACTGGTATTGAAAGATACGAGAGATTCAAATGAGATTAATTTACGCAAAAAAAGTGCGACGATGAAAACAAGTATAAATATAATGAATAATATTGGGCTTGGTTGGTCTCGCCTAGTGACCGCGCGGCTGAGCATTCATTCCTCGTTCTGGGAGAAAATTTAAAAAAATAGCAAGACTGTGAATGCATTTCGTGTGCGCATCTTTCTTTTGAAAATATATTGCACTAAATATAAATATTTCCATATAACTCTACAGGCACATAGAGGACGGACTGTTACTAAATAAAATACCTATACTTACTTACATATGTCTTTAATCCAAAAAATTCCATAACATTATTCTAAATCTTAAACAGTTTGCTTTGCCCTCGAGATTTCACCATAATTTGTAAAAAAAATAATAGAAAGCTTCTCTTGTAAAAGAATCAATAATAGATTAAATATATTAATTAGAAAAATATACATATAAAATCTATTTTATCTAAAAATATTGTTGTTGCACCACCGGGATTCGAACCTGGATCTCTTTCCTAACTGGGGAAGGTGCATTATCCAACTATCAAATCCCGGTGGCGCAACAACAATATTTTTTGATAAAATAGATTTTATATGTATATCTTTCTAATTAATATATTTAATTCATATTTAAAATATCACAGACCGTCTGTTCTGAATAATTACAACTTCACAATAAGAATGTGTTCTCCTAACAATAATAGATTATTAATATAACGGTATATTTAGAAACTCTCACATAAATATTTCAGATTTTGTTGAATGAATGGTTTGATCATTGCCACATTTACGGCCTGACAATAATACCGTTTGTTGATTTTTCTTTTTCTTTACAGCGTATTATATATATATAGATTTCTGAACCGTTTCTAAGAAATATCTTCTCTACATTGTGTTTGATCTCGTCGCTTCGGCTTTGCGATAACAAGAATTTACAAATATAATCTGGATTGGTGGAACTGAAAAATAACAAGCAGTACGGCAGGCGTCAGTTCTTACGTCACCCATAATAACTGGCATTACACGAATCCATCATTGTGAAGTTTGATAACGGAATCAGATTTGGGTCTATGACAAGTTCTATGTAATCAAAAAGTTAGCGGTTCGTTTTCACCCTAGCAGAACATATTAGTCCTATTTTCTACAGCACAACCCCAAGTTAAATGTAAAAAATAGTAAAGTACTGTTATAATATTACAATGTGGTACAAGAGTGATACACTAAGAGTGGCACAGTGTGACTTCCTATTCTATTTATTCTAATTGTGCATTGCTCGTGTATGGTCCGGATGCGATTGCCGGATACGCGATGCTGTCACTGCTAATAATTTATCATGCTCCATTAGTTT
This sequence comes from Eubasilissa splendida, assembly GCA_031772225.1. Lineage (NCBI taxonomy): Eukaryota > Metazoa > Arthropoda > Insecta > Trichoptera > Phryganeidae > Eubasilissa > Eubasilissa splendida. The sequence goes on along the minus strand of CM062859.1, from coordinate 663,138 downwards.
GTTTGAATTGGATCTAGAGATTCGAATCGAAAGAATTTAAAACGCAGGGCTCGCCTTATAATTCGTAATTCATCGTAAGTTGAAACTGATAGTGTGAAACAGTGCGTGAGATTGTCGAGGCCCTATAGCTAGATGCTTGGGTGAAGTTGTAAAGGACTAAAGACTCAATAACCTCGTGATCTCTATGAACTAAAGCAAAATTTCCGGTTGGATGACGGCTTTGCATCCTCGGGTTTCGCAATTACTCAGCAGAAATTGATCCTGCCTCGAAAGTTCTCCCCCATTCACCCTAAGTTAGATAAATTTGAAATTTTAGAAATAAGAAAAAATGTTAATAGCAATTAAATATTATAAATAACTAAATGCTTTTTGCAAATAGTCACCCTTTAAATTTGTTTTCACACTAGTTCCTTATTAGTTACCCATCACTTATACTTTTATAGTTTTGTTTTTATCTATGCTTGTATTTTTTATTTTAGTATATATACATTTTTTTCTGAAGAAGATACCATAGGTATCGAAACAATAAATAGTGGTTTTAAACAAAGTGTTATTCTTATTATTTATATATATATATAATGTTGACACAAAGTAATTTTCCAAATATTTACGAATTTTTTTGTTTTATTTTTAAAATAATAGGTACTATTGTTTAAATTTTGTTTGTTTATTACTATTTTTTTAATATTTGTAATTGTTTCTAATTTGTAACGTCTTGTTTTAAAAACATAATCTTAAAATGAGGAAAATATTTATAAGCATAATACATATATATTTTTTAAACGATTAAAATAATAATATTACTTTAGAATATTCATCGTGATTAATCTGTCATTCACTACTACAGAAACAAAAAACACGCCTTCTACAGCGTCACTGATACATTTGGAGCGGCTTTGGAATTGGAAGGCTAAATAAACTGAATAAAGTATTGGAGAATTACTTCAATATATAAATACATATTAATGCCAAGCTTGTCAAAATCAGAAAATCTAAATATTGACATTATTATTCCTCGAGATTGAAGTTAAATTAATTCATATTATATAATATTAATTAATTCTTTGAATAAAAATACTAATTTTCAAACCCAAAAAACTTTTTTCGCTTTTCTCGATTAGTAAACTGTCAAAGGTCTTTTCAATCAATCAAAATACGTAACACGAAATAAATATTAATAAAGTATTTTAACACAAAGTGTATATGTTTATTTTAAACCTCAAATAAAACAATTTTTAAATATGGTTTTAGCAACACATAAAAATTCATTCCTTCATTATCAAGTAATTATTTATTTTCTTTGCTTTTAATTTTATATAAAATAGTGATATAGGAGACGTGAAAATAAACATGTTTATTTGAGATTTATAAAAAGTGTACGCGTGCCATGAGCACATAACGAATTGGCAATATTTTTCCCTGTAAACGACGCAATTTAATTCAAGGCTATGTTTAAATTTACTGTTGTAAAAGATTTAAAATATACATTCAGCTCAAAATCACAATGTAAACAACGTGTGTATTTTAGTAAACTTGAATCACTTATCACAGTAAACACGGTCTTCTTCGCGCGCGGACGGAGCCGATCAGTCGTACGCAGTAACACAAGTAAATAATCACAGAGCTGTCAAAACATGACAATAAACGCGTCGCATTTCCCCAATAGTTGACCAATGAACCTCCCAGAGGACGAGGGCAGAATTTAGCGGCGGATGACAGTTTCAATATGAGAGTTTCAGAGTTCGAACCACTTGTGGCGTCGCGCGTCGAAAGTTGGGCGTCCCGACGCGGCGTCCGACGGAAATAGCCTCCAATAGTCTCCAGCGCCGGAATAAAGAGTGTCGACCACGGAGCGTCCGCGGCAAGTTGGTGCTAAATTTTCGATATAAATACGTTAACATTCGGTCACTGAAATAGACCGAGAGTCCGCCACGGTCGGCGGAGTCACGCCGGCGCGCGCGGGCTCGCTCGCTCGACGCGCCGGAATGAGGATTGATCAGCCGCTGTTCCGGATGGACAATACACACAACTGGGTATTTGTTTTCTTTGCCGATAAAACATATCATAAAATAAACCATTCCTGTAATTAATTGACGTGCACAAAAGGGAGAGATTCTTATTTGAGAACTCGAGCGCTCGACGATTGACGTTAAGATCAGAAAACTTTAAAAATTGCAGCTCAAAATGGTTAAATGATGTCTCTAATCTCTAGAATTATAATCAGTATTCAATTGACTATTGCCTATTGCTATAAAAACTGATTGGTTCCATTGACTGTTATATCCTAATTAAATTTGTATCCACATTAACTTTTCGCGAATAAAATAAACTAAATAGTCGAAGGATTGCGTTCAGTAACCAGTCGCGATGACAGATTATAGAAAATCAATACACAATTTGTGAAATATGTTTATGATTTAACAACAAACCGACTTCGTGATTAGTCTTTATCAAGCTAAAGCTTATCAAGGCACGAATTTGCATCGAAAGGTTGACTGGTATTTTTATTCTATTTTATTGTTCTGATTTTCAAAATAATTCATATAATACTACCTAATTATTTAAAAATATAATATTAAATTTATTTTCCTATGCATTTCTATAAATTTATTGTAGGTTTAGTTTTCAATAAATTCTTGGTATTTTTTGAAGGAGCACATTGATGTAATATTCCATCGTTTTGTTTACGAAAATTTCTGAAAACGGTATACTGTGATAGAATTCTACTTTACTGTAGAATATATTTGCTTTTATAACTTAAACATACCAAATATACACATAGACAGATTGTACTAAGAGTTTTATTTAATAAATTAGTAAAATGGGAAGTAGTTCTTACGGCACGTGATCTGTGACAGCTGTTCCAGCAACAGAGAAGAAGTGAGAGCTTGTACTTGATAATATTCCGAGTGCAACAATGAACTAACTTTCACGCCACCACACCTTCATCCTGCTACTATTGCCTATGCCTATTTACATACATACATACATCACATCCACGCGCGCTCGTCGGTTTGCTGATGGTCCTAACACAGCATCATGATTTATCTGATGGTGGCGAGAAGTATTCCATCTATTTTCTTATCAAGATCTATTAACACAGATCTTTTGCTTTTCACATCATACATTACGCAAAGTGTCCACAAAGGGGTAAATATAATGAACAAGTTGGTCAAAATAAATTTATACACAATATTTTAATACAATTGTGTATGTATATAATAAACACGAAAAATCCTTTCTGTAAATAATGTAATAATATTTGTAATGTAATAATATTCTTAACCTAAAATAACTCATCTGTGCGTAAAATGCTTTCTTAAGTCAAGACGCGATCTAAAGTTAACTAGTGACGCGATCGTCACCAGTTAAAATGATGTGAAAGAAAAGAAGAGATGTAAAAAATGTAGGATTGTTGAAATATGATCACTACACAAAGAAAAACTATGTTATCGTTGTTTTTTCTCTTTACTGAATTAAGCATGAGCTAAAAGTACGTAAAAATTATTAGCCCAAAAATACAGAACAAAATTATTTTTGTCAAAAAAAATACGCAATATTCAATCACGCCATAACGTTAAACCGAATTCTTCAAAGTGTGAGTCAAACCCATCATTTTGTGAGATTTTACGAGCAGAAAAAACGTTCAAGTAAAGGTTACATGCACGGCGGTGTAATAAATGTACACATATGAGTTATGATGAATGAAATTCTTTGCCTTTTGCATTGAAGAAATGCTCAGCGTCTGATCTCTACATTCGTTCCATCGGAAACATCTTTCGCTTCACTCGCAGTTTGCACTGCGACAGCAATATTAAGGAATTGATTCCGAGAATATGATGTGTTAATGTTGTTAATAATGTTAATGTTAATTTGTTAAACTGAACTATCATTTCAGAAGCCGTTCATAATATATTATTTACGTACGTTGTGCAAATAAATATTATACATTGATATTCGGAATGATCTGGAATGGTACCGAATGCTTTTATCTCATGTAAAAAATTTCACCGAAATATTCAGTTTAGCCGTGTGAAAATGCAAAATGTGAGTAGAATACTGAAGATAACATTCATTAACGATGTTAAATTCTTTTTTACAAATCAAACTACGTAAACGAATAACTGATGGATGCAAGTTTTACAAAGTTACCAATAAATAATTGTTGCGTGTACCTTCTTAACCAACCTGCAATTTATTGTAGTTGTATGAAAAAAAGAATCGCATTCGTGAGGGCATCAAATATGAGCAGCCAGGATATTATTCCAAAATTTTACTGAAGAGAATTTATTACCAACAACATTATAAATATTATATAATAAATCTGAAAGCATTTCACCTCAAAAACTGAACGAAATAAAATTGTCAATGGAAATAAAAATTAATATTATTACAATTAAATTATAAATTCACGTTTTATTGGAGAAGTTGCAATGAAAAAATGCAAGAAATGAATATTTCTTTCGACACAATTATTCTATCGGTGTATTGCTGTCAACTGAGCTGTATCCGCCATGTTACTCGTTAGATTTTGAAAGGTTGCAGTAATAAAAGGTAGTTTTCGAAAGAAATATTAGATCTTCTTTTAGTGCCATGTGAACTTTAATTTAATTTAATATTGTAGGCTTAACTTCGAAATAACAAAACTTTAGGTCTTCTTTGTACATCACATTTGCCAAGAACTCGTATTTGCACTCTACTAAATCTAAAAATGTTTAAATCACTAGTATTATTATTATGGCCTGTTCAACGTTATAAATTCACCGAAAAGTTTCCACCGTATTCAAAGAACTACACAAATCGTCCGGATAATTCTCATGCCGGCAGAACACTGGACACTGGATATCTTGACTATCAGATTGCAGATATTGCAAACCGCGAAGGTTGGCATCTGAATGAGCAAGTGGACGACTTTTATGCTGTTGAAATGTTTTGATGCAATTTTTCGTTTGCAAAATTGATTCAAGAAATGTGCGCGTTTTTGGCTATCAACTTCTTGGAAGCAGTAAATCGATAGTGCGTGCGTGTGAGAACAGTAGGTAAATTCGCTTGTAAGCATAAATTAAAAAAATAAATTGATTGCATTTTTTAATGTTATGAGGACTTTGGATCTGGGAAAATTGAGCCAATAAATGACGCGTGTCTAGCGAGAATATTCAAATAATGTGAATTTTTTTATTTAAACTAACTGAACCTCCCTATCAAATATTGAATTAACTTACTATCACGTCGTTTCAACGCCATAATGTCCAATCCTGACACATAGCTCTCGCCTCGTACTCTTTCATACATGTATACATCTCGTACATATTCACACATTTCATACATCTTGTACACAACCGTACCATGTCATGTCTGCCTGATGATGCCTGTCGATTGTTGAAGATTCTAACGAGACCGTGCCTAATATTTGGTTTATCTGTTCACGCCAGGTTTATCAAGTCAGTGTCATTAACATTCGCGTCACATATCTCCCTTACTACATTCTCCTCTTATTCATTCTTATCGCATCGAAATAATCATATCTCCTGCTTGTAATTTCAACTTCATTTTCCGTGCATTCATTCTGCTTCCTTTCATATTTTGCTGGCCCCAGGCTTCGCTTCCATTCATCAGTGTTGGCATCAGACTGATTTAATTTTGCCTTACCATGCTATTTCCTCTCCATGAACTAAATAAAAAAATAATCTTCGTTAACTGCTACGCTGCAAAATAACTAATTGTACATTTCACATTCCTAATTCTAGACTTAACTATATGTACCTACTCAAAATTAATTCCTTCACTTGAACATTTCACGTGTAAAATTAATTGATTGAGTCAGGATGTTAATAAATTATGATTTAACTTTTATCACTCTGATAACTATAAATGTGATTATAAATATAAAATATTATTCTACGCCAGTGTTTTTATTTCAATGTTATTTATAATTTTTAATAATAATTGGTGTGTTGTTTTGATAAATATTTGTATTTTTAATATAATTCTAATTATTTATATATAATATTTGTTAGTTTTTTTAACATCGTTTCTTTTTTATTATGTCAACTTGCATACATTATAAAATTATGTCATTTTTCATTCATATTTAGTGAATCTTTATAATTCCATTTGTTAAAAATCTATTTACCAAATAAAATAATGTACACATGAGAACTCGATAACATGAACAAAAAGTTAAATTTTCTTACTCAATATGAAATATTATATATTGAATTAGCTGCAACATTATGGTAAATATTTGGACCATGCTGATTCACTTTGTGAAGACCCTGAAACACTTAACAGATGATGCAAAACATGATTCAAGTACTTCTCCTAGGATAGGGGAAGGAGGGACAACATCGGAAATCTAATTAATAATGACTTAATTTGGATTGAAAAAGTGTTTTTACAAAAATAAGTTAATCAAATATTAGTAGAAATCTAGTTTTATATCTAATGTATTTTGTAGGCAGAATTAAGAGGAAATTTTGTAGACCATACTTATCTCGCGGCAGGGGGTTTTTATTGTGTTTCCGCAACATATTTAATTTGTTTGATCGTCGTCTGAGGGTGACTCGATTTTGTTCTTGTTCGATTCACCACTTCAATAGTCACTTCGTCTAGTGGTCATCCTTACGCCTTGTCAAATGACCCGCCCAGTTCTGATTTAGCTGAGCTACATTGTCTGCAACATCCGCTACTTTTATTTGTTCTCTTACGTATTTATTTGTCTTGTGATCCCAAAAGTATGTACCCAATATTATTATTTCCAAAGTTTGTCGAGTTACTCTTAACTTCTACACGTGCTGCATGTTTCTTAAATGCTGTTGTTTCATAGCCATTTGTAGGCAGTTGTGTAATGCTACTTAAAAAAGTACCAGGGCGGTATTTGATTTTAATACCCCCCCCCCCTCTTTCGTTATTAAGAAATGATTTGAGCCAGCAAAAAATAGCTTTTGTAAACGCTAAAACCGTGCGTATGTCAAAAAAACTATCGAACTATAATATATATATTGAGGGATGACTTTATTTAATTTGAGATCATATATTTCATCTGTCTCCATGTACAAGTGGTCAATAGTTGAAAGAATGGGATACCGCTGGCTCAGATGATAAAATTTTTAACCAAAAAAAAAAAAAAAATTTCCTTGTACTGACTTTCATGTTTTAATAAATGCTCTGGTCCTATGTATAGATATTTTGCATTCTCGCAATATCCTATTATATATTTGAGTATTGAATTTTAGGCGAAAAGCTGATTTTCCGAAAACTCCCCAGGAAAGGCCAATTCTGCGGTTCAATTCGGCACTTTGAATTTCTTTACCTAGGAGGTTGTATCGAGTATCCCAAATGTACGTATGTGAAGGAAGAAAGCCTTATGTTATGTCTTTCAACAATGACGTTATAATGTGCTGTTACAGGTGATGTGATTTTAGTTTTGGCGCAATTTATATTGAGTCCTATTTACTGTGACTATGCATCATATATTTGAAGTTAATTTTAAAATACACTACGTGGCAACACTCATTTGGAATTCGCTGTAAAATAAAGTTGATTGCTTTTAACTACAGAATGCATGTTCAAAATTTATTGAAAACGTAACGCATTTCCCCGGATAGGAATAGGTTTAGATCGAATCCCAGTACTAACAAAAATATATATTTTTTATATTATATATTTGTATATAAGTACGTAATATATATTACGTTTTATCCTCATCTGTTTTCATCCTACTTCCCTTGCGTATGCAGGAAGCGGGTCGTTTAGCTGAAACGAGAGCAGTACAAATGGAGTACCGATGGCCACGTGACGAGTCACTATCTTGACGATATTGCATTAACATTGGCATAGATAGTTCCATGTGTTTTCAATATACTTGGAATGAGTACAACACTCCCGCTGTAATATGCGCACACGAACAGGCGATGTATTACAACAATTTTGGCACCCGACCAAAAACTTCATTTCTTTCATTTTCCCAGTTAAATTTACCCAGCGCTGAATAAATTCGTTTATTGACCTGGTTTAACACGGTGCATTTTGTGGAAAACCTCGCTTATTCAAACTTGATCAATCACGTTTAAAGTGTTCTAGTTAATATTATGAACAGCTAAAATATTTCTTTATTCACTTACATTCGTGGCAACGGATATCAGTACTTATTTAGTAGATCATATATTTTGTAAATTGAGATCAAGATTAACGAAAGCGTGACATAGTCAGAAACATAAACCTTAGTGTTTACCCAAAGATATTTACAATCAAATGAAAGGTTGCTTTAATTTTTGCTCGGCGTAGTATGTAACGTAAAAATAAATGCAATATTTTTTTTGTTAAACCGACACCTATTTTCTAAATTATTTATTTATCTTTACTCGCTGTAGCCGCGTTATCGATACATCTTGTGCTTATTTAAGATGAATGCATACGACTGACTACTGACGATAATCAAGTATTTTCTGAACAACATAAAATGTCGGGTTATTTGCATAAAAAAGCAAAATTCGCGCTAAATTCATATATTGCGATTGCAAAATTTTTGATCTGTGTTTATCAATTATTGTAGACTTTGCAAGTTCCGCTAAATGCAGAATTTCACCACGCTATCTATGCTGCTCGCCTTTTGTGTTTTTAAATTTGAGGATTTACTGTAATGTTCGGAAACCTTTAAAATCTCTCTGTATGTGTGTATACTCGTGTGAATATATAGCGTACTAAGAAATATATATCGTTTGTCCGTATGTTAGTACTGTACAATAAATTGTAGAACGAAGCTTCATTGTCTTATGCAAGTAATATTCGTTTCATTGGGGAGGCAGGAGACGGGATACAGCGTGAGCTCGGCCGCAAACCACCGCCGTCAGATGACAAAGCCTTGCGGTTTTTTCAAGTTCACACAGACCGGGCGACACCTGATTATCTCATGACTCTATGCTGAAGGAGGAAGTGAGTCGAATGATGGCGACACAGTGGCAAAGGATAGGGTGGACAAAATATCTATAAATAACAAGTTTTAAGTAGAAATATCTCATTGTCTATTTATAAAGAGACGTTTGCGTTCTGTGTTTCAGGTATAGCAACACTTACAGGGTTTTTTATTAATTCATTTACTTCCGAATTTATTTTCTTTTCGTAACTTAAATGTTTTTTTAAATTAAAATATCAAGTAATCCAACAGATAAATATTGGGTGAAAAAACGTGAAAACATCATGTGGTCGTTGATCTAGCGGTTAAGACATTTGCCTGTGATCCGGTGGTCGAGGGTTAGAGCCTCATTCCAGGAGATCAGCAAGTTAATCTCACGCTATCAAACATACTAAAATTGATATAGTTGTAATATTAGTATTGTGGATTAAAATGTTTATATTATTAAAATAGTCGGTGCAGTACTAAAAAATGCATACAAACGTACTGCATTTCAGTACTTCACACTACTCATGAGACATAATAATAATTTAAGGTGTAAAATCCACAATTAAATTGTAATTTTCAAATTGTGACAGACATTTGGAAAATATTCCATCAGAACAAAAATGTTACATAGCCACCTAATTTGATAGAATTCAAAGGAGATAAGACAAAGCTAGAATTATAATTTTTTACAAGTTAATACGGCATTAATCATTCTTGATTTAGATATAATTTGTAGTTTTTGAATCAATATTAAGATATTCAAAGATCTCAACATCGGGTGGTTCGATGGTGATTCAGTAGAGTCAAAGGCAAATTTTTCCCTTCCACTTTTTTGACACAAATTCATTTTCAAGTAGGTATAATTAATAAATAATTTGATTCCAAATTTTTTGCATTGAACTTTATTCATCAAATATCGTGCAGTGAACGGATATAACGAGAATTCAAAAAATGTATAGAACCGGAACATTTTCAAAACGTGAAATTTATAGGTTTTTTGTTAAGATTAGTACATTTGTAGGTATTTACATGAAATCTCTATTTGCGAAATATCTTAGTCTAAATAGTTTTGCGTGAATCAATAGAAAAAGATTAAGATTTTCAAAATCTAAGCAAATTTTAAATATGACCTGCATTCTCGACAATTCGGTCAACTGTACCGCCTTTCACGGAAGCACGAGTGTAATTGGAGTTCCCACTTTATATGGCGACCCACAGAGTACAGTGCGTGAACTGTGAAGCGATTGTCTCCAACACACAATACTGCAATCAAACTGTATTGTCACTCATTGTACATACAGAAAACAGGCAACCACAGTGTAGTGTGGGACGGAAGTACCGGCTCCGATATCCCCTGACAAACGAACTGAGTAACAAAGGACCGGTCAATTACCGGCCAATGTTTTCGGGCGGCAAATTCGTGTGGAATTAATGTCCTTGCAATCCACGCCACGCTAATTCAGTACGTGTACCGAGCTTCCATACAAAGTTTTGTTATTTGAATTTTTTGTGTAGATGTGTTGTATGAAACGAGCACTGAAATCCCAAATCGTAAAAGTGGTAAATCCTGCAAAGAAAAGTGTAAAAAATGAAAAATCAACAATAAATAAGATCACTTTTCAGAGGGCCCCCGAATCACTGAGAAAGGAGAAATAAAATAAAAAAAAATAGCAAAAAGAAAGAAGAAAAACTTTGGCTTTTTTAGCTGCAAAAATACTGTCAAAACCAGACTTCGTGACGGGTCGGCTCAGGGACTCTAAACTCCGGGTGTGTTATTATTGATAATTTCATCAACCAAACATCATCTCTGTATTTGTGTTGCTGATCGTAATAGTGTTGTGATATTATCATTTTGGGGGCCACTCGTTTCAAAAATGTCCACTGAGACAGGCCCCTTTACCATAAATTCATCATTGTAGTGATATAAGTGAGGATGGTAAGGAAGACATAAGATGGCACCAAAAATAAATGACATCCGCAAAGTCACGTATAGCCATTAAAGAAATTACTGGCAGATGGTATTATTACATGCGTCAATAATCATTGAGAATGCATAAAAAAATGCATGAATGTGATGAGGCTAGAGTTGTCGAGAAGTGTCGAATAGTGAGAACAAACATGTGTAGGATTCAATAATCTCTAGTTTCTCCCACAGAGAAACGATGTATTGGGAAGAAAGTAAATAAGATATGCACCTGTTAGATTGAACAACGGAAAATTATCAATTTAAAGAGAATTTAGATTAAATGGAAAATGTTATCGATAAAAGAGAAGACTTACATAATTATAAATCAATTAACACCACCATACAACTATCTAGGCAGGAATAAAGCAAGGTGTTATGCGTTGTACACGTTCATTATTAGTAATAATTACCTGGTAACGTGGTACTTTCCGATTATCGATGTTTAATATTTATCATAAATAAGTTATACTAAAAATAGTATTGTTTTTATTTATTTATGTGTTCAATAAAAACCAATTTAATTTATTTTTTTATAGGAATGCCTAAATTATTATAAGAATATTAAAGTTTTCTTAAACATACATAGAAGTAAGCAGAGGTTAGAATTGCCAAACATTTATGTGCTGACTATATCTAATAATTAGGAAAGACAATAAAATATTTTTAATGCCTTTTTTTGTTACTCTACAACATGTCTCCGGCATTCACAATGTTGTGAAACTACGAAAACATTTATTTTATTACCGATAATCCGCTTATACCGATAAATTAAAGCCTAATACTATCTGAAACTAACTTTACATAAATATAAATAACTGCCTATAACGACATTTATTAACCGAGTATTTTAAAATATCTGTAGCGGTTAGGCAAATTATCCCAAGTCTATTAATGGTCGCTTCAATAAATACATATTATGAATATGAAATGAAAAATGAATGTATGGGTGCAAATTATTAAAAACATATATTCATTAATCATGTTTGTTATTTGTGATTTTTGTTATATTGCCTACATAAATATATTTATTGTGTTTTCATGTATGGATATTTTAGTGATCGAATATATATTTTTCTAATTTCAATTCATGGTGCAGAAAATGCATAAAATAATAATACGTAGGTACTTACAGTTCTTTGAAATTTTTTTAATGCAAATTAATTATACCAATATTTTTATCTACCTAATAAATGTCGATCCATAAAATCCCAGCACTAGAATATGTTCAACAGTGGGAATAATCTTATAGTTTTGAAGCAATGAGGTAAATTAAATACAAGTATGCATCAAAGAAAATCTTTTTTTTTAAAGAACCTTTTTACCATATAGATCGACCCGGCAGTCCGTACTCTTCCACATTCCTATAAGTAGAACATCTTACACACAAAACTCATTCATTCATCGTTCTTGCAAATACCGTAATAAGAAGTCAACAGAAATTGACTTTTATAAAATCAGCCTTACTACGCTAGTTTTTTTTATGAACTACTACATTTTCAATTTTAACCAATAATTCTGCCTACAAACACATCTTGCTCTTCTTTTACCACAAAAGTAGTTTCAACCACCCCACCCTTTCTTCTACCAGTTTGTATCGTCTTCTACTAATATTATATTACCTTATATATATATATATACTTCATTACTACTTTGCCTAAACATATCTGTGGATTTCTATAATTAGTTTCATACGCCTATATATAATGTTAGTTGTAATTATTATGATTATACTGTTAAAATCACCATAAATTAATTAAATAAATAAATAAAAGAAAAACATATGTATTTAATGTATAAAGGGAAAAGCAGTTCTGTAAGAATAGCGCACAATAAAGGCATAAGAGGATAATAGAGAAGTTTGAAAAAAAAACTAAATTGTTGATGAAATGAATTAATTACTAAGCGAATGTAATGAAATAAAAATTAAAGGTATTCTCGTAAGGAGTGAAAACAACCTGACCGACATAAAATAAATCGAATAGAGATACTTAATATACTGATTAATATGGGAGGGGAGTACGCAGTTTGGTACAGTAGGTTGGCACAAGAATAATAAATAGTAATTTTTTAATACATTATTTATACATTTTATATTAATATATTTTTGTAAAATAAACATACAAAAACGAACATTTCCTCTTTTATACATGCACGTCTGAGAATAAAAATAAATGGTTCATAGTTTGTAATATAGTGCCCCCTGGATAATTTGGTGCGACCTGTTGATGTTGTTTATGATCTAACTTGAATGGACCAAATCCTTGGATCTCTGCCAAAATCCAGGCCATTAATGAGATAATATTTACAGAGGAGAAATAGTAAAGACAACAAGTTTAATTTTAGAACAAGTGATTATCATCTAATAATTATGTTTTCACGGAAGTATAATTATCAAATATTTACATGAAATAAATATTTTTAAAACGCGTTACATACCATCCTTGCATATAATATGTTTTAGAATTAATTCTTCAGTATCTACAGAGATACTAAATACGTAATAATATTCTTATTTATAAAATGTATTTTATAAAACTTCTTATAAAATGTTCCACTTATGATATCTCAAAATTTGCGCCTGCGCAATGAGAGAGTTCCAGTTTTTTCCGTGTACTCCGATCTAGCATTAAAATGTAAATCCTTGATCATTCGGCCTTGTAAAAAGGGTAAATTTACTTGGAATATAGATTATCGTGCCCCTGTGTATTACATGCGCGTCCCTGATTGATATTGTGAACTTCTAGTATTCTAGAAACAGGCAGGATCCTTTTTACAAAGGGCATATCGTATGTGGAGTCACAAGTATTTCTTGATGCGCATAACCCTGATACTCGGCATTGTTCTGGAAAAATTTACAGGATGGAGGAATTGTACCCCAGCCAAAATTTTTAAGAACGAAGAACTTATACTACTTATTCTCTTTACACACTGAGGTCACTGCCCGGATCTATAACATGTCAAACGTTAATCAAAGTAATTGAAGCTGTTATCAAGTACTGTTGTCATATTCTATGTGAAAACCCGAAGAACGTTTTATCTTTAAGGTCGAGTCGCTAATCATGGTGCATATAATGTTAAACTTTTTATATTTTTTTTCAAGAAACCCAATGTCGATTCTGATCTTAGGTCTATATTTTAATCCGAAAAATTCTGTGTCATGCCTAACCTAACCTAACATTGAATGAATATTTCTAGTTCAATATCCTACGAGTTGTACCTATCCATATCTTTGTAAAGAAAATTCTGAAAAGGAATACTCTGTATTTAATTTGACATGATGCCAATATAAACTGATCGATGCGGTAAAAATGTTATAATTTGTAAGATTAATTTTGAGATATTCCCATGAGGTATCATAATCTTAGATACATAATTGAATTCTGGAATCTTTTATTATAAATTCATTTCTTGCAACCGTTTTCTTGCATATAAAATTGATTTTACTAACTACAGAATAAAAAAAAGTCAATTATAACCTATCTTCTCATTTACCATATTTAATTATTTTTTTTACAGAAGCGATGGAGATTTTTTTTTTTTGAAAAAAGGTGAGTAAGCGATTCTGAAGAAAGAAACCACAAATCTCATGTTCTTGGCTGAAGATGTCGGTGGATGTGTAAGACTCCCACTCACCCTCGACACTGTATTTAATACGCGCTATTTCTATTGTCCTATTTTAACGATTTAGGTGAGCCTCTGATAAAACATTTTGTATATTAAAAGATAAACATATTTATGATAACCTTATATTTTAATAAATAACTAACAATTTTTAGGTATAAAAATTAGAATAAAATTATTAATAATTTACTGAAGGTGTCATTAGCATTATATTTTTATGTGACAATTTGGCGCGGACGTTAATTAGGGGGCGTAGCAAAGATGGTAGAGAGCTCGCTTGGGACGCGAGAGATAATGGGATCGATCGATAACTGACCGCCAAAATATATAACATGTCGTGCGTGCTTGGCATTGATACCGGTAATGCTTATAATAAAGCAATATAAAATATATAACATGTCGTGCGTGCTTGGCATTGATACCGGTACCGGTAATGCTTATAATAAAGCAATATAAAAGTACGATTATATAAAAATGTAACGAAATTTTCTGACGTGCTATTTCTTTCACGTCAAATATGACTGGGGTACCCGCTCAATTAATATATTCTATGTTAATAAGAAGGAATATAGAGCTCAATACAACTAAAACAAAATATGTACTCATTAGCAAACATAACGTAGCTGACAATGAAAGTCTTTATATTACTGGAAAGAAATTGGAGAAGATACAAAATATTACATCGCATCTGGGTTGCAATTTAAATGATAGACAGGATCCTTCTGTTGAAATCAAATGCCGCATTGAGCAAGCTCGTGCAACCTTTATCCGCATGAAAAAGATATTCTGCAGTTTTGATCTTAACTGAAGATTACGAATGCGAATGGTCAGATATTATTTTATGGAATGGAAGCATGAACACTTACCGAAGAAATAATAAGGCGACCAGAAGCATTTGTGGATCTACAGAAGAATGCTTAAAATAAGCTGGGTGGATAGAGTTACGAATGAAGATGTTATGGTTCGGATGAATAAAGGTAAAAAAGTATTTAAAACAATAAAAATCCGAAAAATGCAATATCTCGGACCTGTGATGAGACATCCGGAGACTACTGAACAACTTTTCTGGGCCGCAGTTAACAAAGTGATGATAACTAACGTCCGTTGAACAGATAAGGCACAAGAAGAAGAAGAACATGTTAATAATCTGTCGGGAATTTGAACCACGTCTTGGGAGATCAGCAAGTTATATTTATCATATCCCAAATGCTTACATTAGATTTAAAAAAAAATAATTAGAACATTTATGACATATTAACATGTTTTACTTAAAAAATAACCAAGTTTACTGCGAGATTAACAAGAGCGAAGGATTTATAATACTGTATTCTCATTATGAAACTCTTTTTGGGAACCTACCTAAAGTTATAGTTTATTAGAGTTCTGAAAATCGTGTGGTAGGTATATAATTACGCGTCAATAAATTTATCATGTTTCATGTCACTAATCGTAAATTATTTACCGGCATGGTTTAATGCTTATGTAACATAAACAGTAAATTATTTTCTGTTGTAGAGTTTCCTGGACTACCCTGCCGTACCTGACCGTTTTGGATCCCGCAGCAGGATCAGAGTGGTACTCGATACGTACGTTAGTGTAATATTTGTATTATCTGGCAATATCGTGTCGAAAGCAGGGTGTACAATAACATTCTGATTTTATATACCTATGAAAAAATACCAACACTCATTAGAACCAAAACACGGAAAATTTTGTATTTAATGATCAGATGTGAATGGTTAGATAATTTTTTCTTTTCTGCATTCCTATTTAGCTTTCTCTCATCCAACATCTTTACACTTAGATCGCGGGTTGGCTAAAAACGGCATTTTCTTTACATAAATTAAATTATTACTAGTAGTATTTTTGTAAAACTACAGCATAACGAAGATTAACAAAAAACAGCCGTAAATATTAACGACATTCAATGCGAAGAATAAGCCGCTCACCTTCGTAAAAAAAATAAGAAGGGTAAAAATTTATTTGATCTCTTTTTTTACCCTAATCTTAGTGGGGCAGTATTAAAAATACTCATAATTCTTTTATGAATTTCTAACTTAATTCAACCCTTTGTTGCCTGCTGGATGATTCATAATGATTACCAAGTTTTTCACCAAGTGAATAATAATCTTCCCGCGGCTAACAGCTACTGTCTGCATTCCTCACTAATTTCCACTATCCTCGAACCGCTCTCCGCAGGTAGACGAGACACGCATCTTCTGCGTCAAGGATCTAACCACGATACTGTTCATCATCCGAGACTATTTCTGATATTTGGCACGCTCGACGGATGCACAAAAATAATGTCAAACATACTGGCCGCTTATAATAAAATACATATTAATCTTGTTAATACATGGAGCCACTTAGAAAACACTATTAACAAAGCTATTTTTTTGTGTATTTAAAAGTAATTTGAAGCTGCATCTGACACAGTGACCGTTCATATGGAGAGACGAAATACCACGGACACAGAGAGAGTCGATGCATCATTACGAGTACGCTACAATTAACATCAAATGTACAAGGTACTGAATGTATCTGAAACACCAGAACGAAAAACCACATTCGAATAAAACATTTAATTATCGCTATATTTCAAAAAACCAAGAATGATTAACAAATTTCAAAAAATTTATTCTTGTAATAACTTTTATTTTAAATAATCTTTTCAAAATGTGCTTTGTTTATTGTCGATTTAAGTTATCGCCCAATGGATATCTTATACCGTATTATTATTTTGAGCCCATAACATGATAGGCTTGATATATCGACGTTAGCAATTTGGCAACATGTCAGGATTAAGTTAACAGCTGCGTGCGGGCTTTCATTTCGGTAGCTACTTACAAGTTTAGGAAATAAAAAATAACAGGTAACGAAGAACGAAATGGAAGGTAGCATGTTTATTATTATTCCACAGAGCTATCAAATAGATCACGCGATACAATGTGTTCTGTATATTACCATTTTCAAACGAAATCATGAAATTCAATCGTGAATCAAATTCGTCTGTATTGAAGAAGTTTGAACAAAATATAATAATCCCATCTAGATGAAATCTGATTTAATGTAATCATTTTTTTTTCTGTATATTATATATATATTCTATAATAATTAATGAATAGAATTCATGATTTTGATACATGCTTTCTAATTTTCTAAATAAAAAATAAAATTATATATATTTAAAGAAACAAAAGTATTTTATTTCTTCAGCTCTAAGTTTTATAACTATACATCAGTACCAGAAATGTACTGCCAATCTGATATATGTTTTGATTGGCTATGACTGCGTTTATTTGACTTTCCATCATTCATTCTTTATAGCTATATTCTCTCTGTCTCTATTTAAGCATCGTAGTTCAACATCTGCTTCTACAGCATGAACTACTTACTTTCATTCTTCGCGATCCTGGGCCTTGTTTAGTGCAGCAGCAAGGCTTCGATGATTTATCAGACTTGATATGTTTATTTTATTAGAGATCGAACACTCGCTTTGTCCTTATTTAATACATTTCCAATGATCACCAATTTCCTCACAGCTTTACAGATTTCACAGAACATTCGTGCATTAAATAATGGGACGTGTTCTATTAACCTACACATTAAAAACTTCATCAGACCTCTGCAGCTACGAACCCTATATCTATGATCGTTGTTCCTGGAATTAAAATTTTCAACAAGATCACGAAGGCACCCGGGACGTGATCCCAAATCCTTGGCTAATAGGACATTACACAACATTTACCAAAACACCCGATTAGTGAATACACTCTCCTCCCTAGTACAATCCTTATCTCAGAAAGCCTAATGCCTTTTTAATGTCGCCGCGTCACCCCTCCCCGAGACCTGAATCTTTATCCCATTTTACTTACCTATTTCTACCAGACACAGACCGAATGATTCAGTCGGGAATTTTTCCCAACCCTTGTAGAAGGCGAACGATAAAACGAATGGTCTCCTGTTTTCCTGAAAAAACTACTAAATTTGTTTTGCCTCTTCTTAATATAGGTAAAGCTATCTTGCGAAAGGGCAGTATAATGTTACGACCCTGAACGGTGTCGAACCAATGCTGGTGTGGGTTTATTTAAGGTCGGTTCTTGTCATTTTAAAAGAGTAACGCCAGGAGTTTAAAGAAAACACTAACTTTGCAATCAGTTGCAAATTTCATTGTTGTCACAGAGCGGTGATGACTGGTTATTCCTTGATGACTGACATCAGTTTAAAAAATAATGAATGGCTCCGTCAAGTTAGCAAATAAAAATTGTAGTAATAAACATGAAATCTGATGATGACTTACTGATACTAAATCCATTTTATATCATGTTTAATGTGTAAAAATGTATTATATAGGCACTTTCAGAGAAAATAGAATATGGAAAAATAGAAAAACAACGTATGGCCACCTATGCTGCGCACGCACAAAGCTACTTAGCTCATAAAATTATAATCTTTCAAGGAGCGACCAGAAATATACTTTCAACCGTCCTATCATTATTTTTGGGCTTTTTGAAGGGTTGGTATGTTTTGTGTCACTTTTGTCATGTTTTGTGTTTTGCATCTGAAATTTGGCGTTTAAATTTGCAATTAATCAGCCCTTGAAAAGAGACATAATTAAATGAATATATAAAATGATACTTACAAAAGACTGGTCGTTTATTTAATCTTGAATTTATTCTTAAAGTATGTCACATTACAAGTATTAAATGTTGATATGGCGGTACTTAAGTATCAAAGTGAATAACCACGAAGTGTGGTACTCGAGTGCTGGTCTACGGAAACGTCGGGTTCTCAGGCTGTGAGGCCATTCCCTCCAGCGTTCAGCAACGATGAGACCACTGACGTCAACCGCAGTACCGAACCCGTCGGTACGTGCTTTGGTGTGCATCGTGAGATGATGACATGTGACCATGTCTCACCGCAAGAATTAGTTAATTCAAATTCGCTTAAAATAATTTAACTCCTAAAAATGTGCATATGCAAGCGGATGTTCAAAGATTCAGATTCAGTGCTTAGTAGACATATTAGGACGAATATATAAAAGTACAGGAAAAATCAGCGAAAAAAGGTGTCGGGATAGAAGATGGAATTGTTGTCTGAAAAATTTAAGAAACCGGTCTTGGTGCAGATCCATTAAATTGTTTTGCGCATAGTGGAACCATATCATAAAATGCTTTACCTCGCTTATTCTTCCTGAAAAATTAATGATATTTTAAGATCAAATGGTATCTCATAGGATATCATATGGCTAGGAAAATATTGTTAACCATGATATGGAGTATTTGATTGGTGTTCTACAAACGCACGAATATAAAGTACACCACACATTGATCTACTTTACTATTTTATTGTTGATATGAAGTTGCATCATTATGGCGGCCGATTTTAGTTTCAATATCCGATTGTCAAAGTTCACTAGTTTTTCGATGATAAAATAAAAAATTGTACTGTAAATCTTGATTCAGTTTCAAGGGTAGATTAAGGTCAATAACTCAAAATGGATCGAGATATAAAGATACCTAATCCACGGACAAGTACCGTGTCCGTGTCCGCTCGGGACTTGGGGCGGGTTATTTGATAAACCGGAAGGGAAAGGGCGATTGATTTACGATGAAGAAAAAATATTGCAATTTGACGGTTTTATCTGGAAACGATCACCGGCCCGAAGAAAGATACGGCAAAGAGATAAAATATTATATAGCGACATAAAAATAAAACGAAGCAAAAATATACAAAAGTTATTGTACTTATCAAAATCAAATATCTACCTATTTGGTTTTCATGATTCTCTTTAAGATTTAAGACAACATGCTGGACCGACCTGGTTAGAACTTCATCGCATAGCCCGCTTCTAGACCGCACAAAAAATGCCAAGGACCGCAATCGCTGAGAAGAATATGAAGAAGATAACCCTACCTGTTTATGCCTTCAACATTCGAAGGATCGAGGAGCGCCCAAGGAAGGTGGGCAGATTTATAACACAGATGGTAGCCGAATGAGTCTCACCTATGTGACTATGGAAACAAATATATTTGTACATTTTTCTAGAGGACTACAGAAAATTCCACAGGAACGAAGCACAGTTTATCTAAAAATACAAGATTTTCAGATCTAGCCACATAAAGAAGAATAAGATAACTGATAATAGGTTTTCGGTGAAACTTTGCAGAATTCTATGATTATTTTGTAAATTGAGTTGAAACAGTTTGTTTTATTCTACTATATTTTATAATATTTAACATAAGAATGTTTTCGGGGATTGTGATGAATTTTATATTGGTCATAGCGGAAAAATAATAGGAAAAAGATTAGGAGAACATTAAAAAACAATAAATAACTTCAGTCTAAATTCCAAATGGCTGAACATGCAAGAATAAGGGGCCATTCCTTTGACAACAATAATTTAGAACTTTTACATAGTTACGCCCAAGGAAGAAAGCTTACGATCTTAAAGAATTTATAAATTTTTAATAATAAGAAAATAATAAACATCCAAATACCGTATATCCATTACCTCCCCTTTCTTATCTATTTCACCCCACCCCCACCCCTGTCTGACAATGTTTTTAATTTTAGTTGAATTGTATCATTGATAATGGAAAGATGTTACCGAAAATTTTCTAACGTTAAAGAAATGGAATGAAACAAAGAGTTTCAACTCAATTTACAAAATAATAAAATACATTTTAATGAAATGTCGTATAACCCTCCTGTGTAAAGTTTTCTGAGTTATTCTGCGATGTGTATCCGACCCTCTAGCCTTACCTTTACTACGTTCGATACGGTATTGTAAACCAATATTAAAAACTAATATGACACCAATACTCATACGTCGCACCGACGGCATCAGCCATGATGATGGACCCTGAAGTGTAATTCGAAACGGCCAAAGAGACCGGATATCTGGAGCAAAATATTCCAGAAAATTCTGCACAGAAGATTCTGAACGGTTAGGAAAACCTGAGAACTGCCCTAAACCCATCTGAAGTATTTAAAGTTATTCTACTATGGAATTATTCAAAAATACGGGTCACAGATAATTTTTAATAAATAGTAAATCCACAGTGATACGTGTCAATATGGAGACTTTGAAGAGCTGACTTATTGATCTTCTATGGTTAGGACGTTCCGTCCCAGTAGGATCTTAAGTTATTATGAGGATTTTAAATTGCAGTTTTATACACGAAGTGAATGCTGTTAGTATAAATCATCAATTGTATTACCGTGACGTAGAATCCACTTATTGATAATGGTTGATGTATTCGGATTATGGTTGCGCCCGCTGCTCAATGGAAGTTTACAATTTTCGGCGTCTGTCAAAGCAGCTTCTGGAAAGTGATCTCCACAAGAAGGTGCGCATTTCTGAAATCTGTGTCATTCCATTGTACGGAGCAGACTTCACTATTGAGCTGTGCAGGAAGTACCTCAGAACATATCAAGTGTATAAGTGGATGCAAAACGAGGTCTCTATGGTAATGATTGCAATCGAATACGTTTTTGATACATTTTGAACTTATATTCTGTAACCTTTATAATTGTTACATCTATTATTCCATTTTAAAAGCAATTAACTTTATATTGCGATGAATCCTAAATGACTTTTAGTAAAACATGCTAGGAAATGCAAGAATTAAACTAATCCATTTTTGGTACTTATATATTTTTAAGAATACATTTTTGTTGAGAATTTGCATTTTCAGAACATAGAATATTATATATATTTAGTTATGTAAATTTTTCTGTATACCTTACTTTATGTATTACTGTAATATATTATGTTTAGTGTGAAAGGCTTAATTAGAGTCGTTAATTTAAAAATAAAAAATAAAAATATTTTTATTTCATTTAATATGTATTACACATACAAGAGAACTACATTCTGAAAATGTGTTGTCCTTAAAAAAATCTTAAAGATTGACTAGTGATATCTAAATGAGTTGTTCCACGATCACAGGATAATAAAATCCATCGAATAAGACAGTAATTTTCTATATATGATTTCTTTGCGATGTTTAAATCAGAATTTATTTAGTAATAATATCCTAAACGATCCTTGATAGTGTACATAGAGAAAATAAATCAGAGACTTCGAATAAACAAAACACAGGCTTATTTATATACACATCTTATAAATATCATTAATGCCACAAAATCAAAAGCGCGTTAAGGTCAACTTCTCCGGGCCAGGGTCACCGCACGCAATTACGGGTCATAAATTCCGGAACGTTCATCAAACCTTTCAAACAAAATCCCGCCTTTATAGTCCGAACCGTAATAATATACGGGTTTAATACATAATGATGTGTGATTACCTCGGCGCCGCCGACCTGATGCGGGACAGGACAGAAGTGGGGCACGCGGTCACATGGCCAGGGTTGGCTCTAGACGAAAAGGGCTCTTCACTTTTTTATACCTATTATACCGTTTGTTTTTATATATTTACGAGTATACATATTTACTCTCTTAAGAAATTAGCCTCGTTAACCTTAAGGGGGAAAAGGATGCAGATATGAAATAGCGTTTTGTGGATTAATGTTTGTTATTTGTGAGGGCATATGGCAAATTAATCATAAGTATAAGCTGATGTGTGAGTGGTGGGTGCACCATTAATTTCCCAACACTTACACGTTCGTTTGACGATGGTCGCTTCGGGGAGTGTGCGTGTGAATTTGTGTGACTACAGCAGGTTGGAAAATGTCAAACAACCCACGGTTGTTACTGGAACAGATTAGAAATATACAAAAGTCTTAAGATGAAAAGTCTACATACAGGAGTTTCCCGGGGACGTTATGTGCAAGATGCAAGAAGAATGGCGCTCGGGAACCGGCCTCGCATGGTTATGGCGTCGGTACCGAGTGTTTGTTTGCGGCTGTTATGAGCTCTGGTTTTATGCACTGTTAAATAAATGCAAGGTGCGTTCAGGAATGATGATAATTGTGGAGCCGATAGACCTCCACAACCTTAGCAGCATGTCACCTGTGAGGAAGGAAAGAGTGGGATGGATACCGATGCTAATTTGAATCTTTAAAATATGAGGGTTTTAAGAAGGATGATATATAAATAAATCGGATAATCGAACTTGGCTACCAATGTCAATCGTTGATGAATACCGAAAGCGCGTACAAATAGTTTACTTGCCATAAACAGGAGTAGCAACATTAATGAAACAAGTGATCATTATTTACTGGAAAAAGAGTTATAAAAAAAATAACTATTTTAAATAATAAATATTTTGCCATTGTTAGTGTGGAACCTCTCGACAACCTCCAGACGTCGAATACTAATTTTATAACCTACTTCAATTAACCAAAACCACAGATTTCCGGGGTTTTGATACACCGATTATGTATGAGTAATAATGGATTTAGTGAAGGTTTGTTGTATATTAATTATAATCATAATATCATTAATAATAATACTGTAATATTAAAATCATATTGTATATTATTACAAAATAATATATATTCTATGAACTTTCAATTAACAAAGTCAAGAATACAATTTATCAATGGTATTTATAAAATTTATTAAATTTACTGTAACTGTACTATTTTCTGGAAGAACAAAGGAAGGGCGAATTCACGTCATAAGGATAATGATATGCTGAATTGTGAGAGAATTTAAGTTGTTCATGATTAATCATAAGTACATATATTGTTCAAAGATCTTCAATCACAGCGATAATGACGGCCGTCAGGCCAAGAGGCATCTTCATATTCCATTCTCATCCAACTCAGGTATTTCAAAAACATGTTAATAAACACTATACTAGCAAAGAGGATAGAACGCTATACTTTTCGACACTCTTGCCTCGTTCACTATCTTACACCTTTTGATGCGCGCTCGTCGTTAATTGAAATCGGTAACAGGATCGTCTTCAATATCTTCAAGTACCTTAATTAGAAAGAAGTGGATAGCGCTGATGCACTTGCAGAGTAATAAGGTATTTAGACTCGGAGATTAAATTAATAATATTTCATGAGAATTTTTTGTGTAAAAATGAACATTATTTGCCTGCACCTAAATATATTTCTCACACTATTAAAACCACGCGGACGAAAACGCATCACGGAAGTAATTACATGGATCACATCCGTTGCTGACTTTCTTCCACACCCTCGTATCAGTCTGTGCCGAGCGCAAATCGCGGGCGGCGATCGGGTCGCACGGTACGCTATGGTCTCGAACATTCGAGTGAACAGATTTAGAAAAATCCGATACCGACATGTTTCCTTCGACATCGTAAATTAAATGGCCAAATACCATTAAAGATTTAATATAAAACTAATAAAAGTTTCACTTAATATTTTTAAATTAGTATTTGTCAGATCGGATCGAATGCGCCACTTCCAGATAAGTGAGCTGAAGCCTCTCCCTAGTCAGCCCTGTCGCGATTTGTTAGTAGATACTTTCATATTTTTACAAGTGGAATATTTTAAAATAAATTGAATGTACATATTTACGTAATGTGTGAATATTGTAGCGATGCTTTTCAAGGCTTGAGTGCAAAGCTCTACATGAATGTATGTATGTACGCCCAACATAGATAGACGTGTAACGTGTGTACGGTTTGTGTCCACGTGACCTGACGTACCGAGGCTCAGAGTGCGTTACGCAACGGATTGCGTATCGTGCCGTAATAATTATAATGTCAAGCTATATTTATGAACGTACATATTATTCTGTTTTACCGTGAGTTGAATTTAGTGATGTCAGGTCGAAAAAAAAACAAAAAAATATATTATGAGAACACATTCTTATTGTGAAGTTGTAATTATTCAGAACAGACGGTCTGTAATATTTTAAATATATTATTTAGAAAGATATACTTATACA
The DNA here is from genome assembly GCA_031772225.1 of Eubasilissa splendida. Lineage (NCBI taxonomy): Eukaryota > Metazoa > Arthropoda > Insecta > Trichoptera > Phryganeidae > Eubasilissa > Eubasilissa splendida. The sequence continues at coordinate 637,813 of CM062859.1, read as the reverse complement.
ATCAATTTTATCGAAAAATATTGTTGTTGCGCCACCGGGATTCGAACCTGGATCTCTTTCCAAACTACGCTACAGCGACGATATTTTTAGCGACATATATTCGAACCTATATGTTACCTTTTTGATATTAATACATTTAATTGTTCCATTACATGAAAGATATATATCTTTATAATTAATATATTTAATTAATATTTCAAATATCACAGACCTATGCTCTGAATAATTACAACTTCACAATAAGAATGTGTTCTCCTAATAATAAAGTTGTATCAATGTGTCTGGCGTCTGCTATCAAATTACTCAAAGGTATTTGAGATTCTGTAAAAATAAGGTAGATGGCTTTCAAATAATAGAATGATTAAATGTATTAATATCAAAAAGGTAACATGTAGGTTCGAAAATTTATCGCTAAAAATACCGTCGCTGTAGTATAATTGGATAATACACATTCCCCGGATTGGAAAGAGATCCAGGTTTGAATCTCAGTGACGCAACAACAATATTTTTCGATAAAATTGATTATATATGTATATCTTTCTAATTAATATATTTAATTAATATTTAAAAATATATATAAAATACTATTTGACTAACTAAGTAACATACCATCATGCCGTTACTCCGCAGGGGTAGGCATATAATAATAATAATAATAATCGTTTTATTTATATAGACCCGAATCGCCATACAGATAATACATTCATTTTAATTACAAAATTTGTTTTTTTTTTGTAATTAAAACTAGACCTACAACACATCTTGCTAGACGCTTGTCTGCAGGCACATTCAGATCAATTTTATTACATTTAATATAATCAAAACATAACAACTAATCAATGTCACAATTTAAACAATTCATTTCAAGCTTATTTTCGATGAACCACTTTTTTATCATTTCTTCCAAATTGAGAGAAAGCGTACTATTTTGTAAAGACCAAGGTAATTTATTTTTTAGTGTAGAAACAACAAATTCTAATGTCTTCGATCCATACTTATTGGTGACAGCCCGTGTACAGGAAGAACGTTTACGGAAGAATATAACAATTTTAGATTATGCCTCAATTTAAATGATTTCAGGCTTACCATTTTTTTCACTATAGCGGTTTGAAGATTTTGTATTTGTTTTATATTTGAGTTACGGAAGTGACCCCACCATCGGATCCCAAATATTAATAATGAATCGACCAAAGAAAAAAAAAAAATTCGTAAAACCGGCTTTGGGATTACGTAGGTAATGAATTTTGTGGAATCTTCCTAACAATGACCTTAAGAAAATGTTATAAAAGTGCATACATATATACTAGTATAAACAAAATATAAACACTACATTTCAATCGCGGCTATTATTGTATCTGTAGCCATTCTGTTGGCGTTTCCATTCTCTGACAAAGAGGATAGAACGCCACACTCTTCTTTCTTGGTATACTATTACTTGCCTTGTTCATTTTTAATCTTTTCATGTGTATTGTTGAAGCTTTTAACAGGATAGTCTTCCAATATTTGGTTTATCTGATAATTCCAGATAGCCAAATGAACAATTCTTTCATAATTACATTGACTGCGCTTCAAATAATTTCGTTTTTAATTACTATTTTCACATTAATTATTTTTTTATCTTTAAATAAGTTAAGAAATATATACAAGGAAGTGCTGAGAATATATTGATTTTTAATTATTTTTTTAATTTTCTCGCTACATAATACGTACATAAAGCACTCTGAATGCGTTTATCGCTCATGGAAGAAAAAATCTAACAAACCAGCTACTGACCACTGAAAACATACGCCTGATTTAATAGTACAATTTTTCTACCACTGTCGCCTTATCTCGCACAATTGTACGTACAGAAAATTGAATAGAATAAATATAAGACGTGATAAATAATTGGCAGGAAAAATTGTAAAGCGTTGATGGATACCAATTATGATAAACAAGTTAAGAATGGATGATTAAGGCGGCTTGGGTAGATGGACCATATGGTGATGATGGGACATTTGCGAAAGATCTAGCATGTTCAAATCTTCATTAAACTTCAACAACCGACGAGCATGATAAGAAGTACTTCGTCAAATAATATTGTGTGAATAAAAAATGACAATATATTTTTTTTGTAATATAATAATTACTATTTGGCGGAAGATTTTCAAGGATGATTATGATTAAATTCCATTTAATTTTGGATCACGGCGTGTGCATAAAAAATGTTTTGTGCAATGTTAATTATTATTTGTGCGCGGGGGGAGAAAATCAGAAAAACATTACCATACCAGTGTAAGAGGCGAGAGGGTGGACGGTGTATCAAGGCGCCTATATATGTCAAGAGAACTATTAAGGAATGCTGCGTACTTCAGATACATTCTTCGCAATATATAAGAATATAGAAGGCAGCAGAGGCGTAGAAAGTGGTTCAATGTCCAAAATGTTGGTGATCTCGTACATCTTACGTCGAATAAACCAACATACTGCAACTCGATCGCTGATCTTACATTTTACAATATGTAAAATCTTATTAGTTGACGAAAAGTAACATAATATAATTTTAGAAGAGATGATAAATAGTGTTAATATAAATACTGACCCTCACCATAGCCATTTTTTGTGCGTACTTTAACTTTAATTTACTATGTTAATTACTTTAATTACGATGTAAAAGGCAACTCTTGCCGTAAAACTGTTTCGGCAGTAGGGCAAAAAATAAAAATTGAAATGTAATAAAGTTGAAATAAAAAACTTAAAATAAAACTCAATGAAAGGCGGCACATGAAGAAATATTGTTAACAATATGTGCGTGCTATATTCTATATGATGCCAAGTCGTGTGCACGCGCCCGCAATCCTTAAGGGGAACATGGGTTGTGACTTTCCAAATGTAATATAATGATTCGATATTGTATGAGCTCTAAACAGCTTGCATTATTTCAACCACAGATTAATTGTGCATCGGTTAATAGTAGAGATACAAGTGGATACAGGCGCCGAAATAGATTATGAAGCTTGCCTAGTTACTTTAATATATCCTTAATCCTTACCGCTGAACGCAGAATATAGTTTACTTGTTTAAGCTTTTAAATTTAATAATCAAGCTATCTGGTATCATTGAATGGATTTGACCCATATTTGATAACGCTGTACACGAACAACGGTACTTCTAAAAAAATGTACGTCGTAATTGCCTCCCGTCGATAGGAGGTAATCATAATGCCACTGATTGTTTACGGTTATGTCACACTGCGGCGGCTCTCCACGGCAGTTATACTAACGCAATGGAAGTGGACTAGTTTAATAATTTAGCTAAACAACGTTTTAAATTCTCGTGCCATGATGCAAACAGAGACACAACCAAATATAGCCTACATTTTACGCAGGCTCTTCAAGAGTACTAACCATGCAAGATTTGGTGTAGATCGGTTAAAGGTTGTAGGATTGCTTCGAAAACATGAATAAATCAACTTATAGCTTCGTCCGAGTAGTATCGAAGGTGTTTTATCTTTTCCAGGTATACAGGTTTGCTGATTTCTGCGGATTGAGTACGTCTGTATCCTCTACTTGCTCCTCTGATACTGTTGACTGTTGACGAGTGTTGACCAGTTTTACAGCTAGATCATTCCAAGTCATTAACACTATACATTCGGTTCTCGCAATCATATATCATACATCGAATGACCGACGTATAAAATACAACATTTAAAAATTCTTATTAATTGTACTATAACTTAAACACAATAAATACAATGAGTATGCATACGCGTATAAATAGTTTTCAAACCTTTGCGGGTGAATTTCTTTAGTAATATTTTTTAAATGGAATTAACAAAGCAATATGGAAAACTGAATAAAATATAATAATCATGTTACAACACAATGGCTGCCAAGTAAATGAATGATATGACGTTGGATATGACACTTGTTGAAACAATAAATACTACTAATGTTACGTTGAATGCTGAGTGCTACTTTATACTTTACATAATAAACAAATATACGAACATGGTGAAACTTATACGGTGTCGGTACTCATCTGGTATAGAACCGAAAAAACTTGTAATGTATGCAATTGCTAATGGATTATACTTCAAATAAAGATCAAGGGATGAAATTACTCAAAGTCTCACAAGAAAAAAGTGTAAGAAGGTAAATTAAATACATAACTGACACACAGCCGGCACATTACAGTCGAGAGGGAACAGGGAACAGGTAACAGGTAGCAGGTAACAGGTAGCAGGTAACAGGTAACAGGTAGCAGGTACTCACCACTTCGTCAAGAGTTCCTGGCTCCTTCATAACATCGCTAGTCTTCGCGCTTCGTCCACCTGGAAAAATTAAAATCAAATATTAGGGAAGCACTCAGGGGATACTGCTGAACCGACCGTCTCCGGGAATAAAATATGGCATGCTTATCAAAAAGGGGGAAACTGTAGCAAAATTAATTTTTACAAAAGATAATATATGCCGCAAAAGTCTTTGTGATTTTAAATAACTATATTATATTGAAAATTTTTATTTATCAATATAATATAGTTCTTTTTTATAGCAACATTTTCGTAAAAAAATTCACCTCAAGGGCGCTTTACAAATAAACTGTTTATAGTCCTACATTATTATTATATTTAAAAATAATTGTTATTTGAACTTATGGAAATAAATTATAGAAAATATAATATTATTTAAATTATATAATAGAGATTATATTGAATAAAAACACACAAAATGAAGAATGGGATGCTAATACATCTTGGTCGTGCGGAATGTATGAGAGAGGAGAGAATGAAACTTAAATATACATGGCGAGTGAGAAGGCAATATGAACTGAGGACTGGTAAACTGCCCTATTAGGGGCTTGAACAAATGAGAATTAAGATGTAAATAAATAAACAGACAGCAAACAGAGGTGCTCTTGTATTTATTGTTTTTAAACTATTTAATTCTGCCTTATCACGTGTTCGAATTGTACCAAATAATTTGATGATAGATTTTTAAATTGAACGGCAAAATATTAGGTGTGCAAGGCTCTAATGTAGCAATTAACATATAAATAAATAAAACTACATAATCTTTTCACGATGATACACTCACGTATCTCATTCCTATGAAACTTTATATTTTTAGAGGTGAAAAAAATCATTCAACTTCTTTTCCAGCACGGTTTTGAAATTGCCGACTACGCATTTGATTTCTCGGTGATAAGGAAAAATGAGAGTCATAAGCCAACACGTTGGAGCTGGGAATACGAGGCGTGATATAAATGTTGCCTGCCGAAGCTAGTCATCATACTTGCATTAGTTCACCAAACACCGTGATATTGCCCTTTGTCGATTAGAGAAACGTTTCAATATTTGAATGGAACTTTACTCGCTGACTATCGCACCATTTGTTGCATATTATCTGGGTACAGGGTGAACGGTAAACTTGTACAGGCAATTGCACCCCTTTACAAGGGAAAGAGTGCATGTGTTAGAATTAGTGGATAATTCACATCATATTATTAAAAAGTCTCAAATATAGCACAAGGTCAGGCTTGTACAGTCTCTGGTGTATTCTATATTTTTATACGGTGCGGAATCGTGGACCCTGAAAGCGAGGGAGAGAAGACGGATGCCTTTGAGATTTAGTGTTGGAGACGTATGTTGCGCACCCCGTGTCTCCTGAATGCAGGAATTAAACATCAAGGACAGACTCTCAACCTGCAGCCTGAGATTAATTCTTCCATTTTTTGGGTATCTTGCGAGAAGGGAAGACAGCTTGGAGAAACATATTGCGGTGGGCCACGTCGAAGGACGAAGAGGAAGAAGAAGATCCTCGGCACCTCTCTGGTGACAGCCCCAATGTCTGCAGGATGCCGAGAAAAATGTAAAATCATAGTTAAGACAGTGATAAGGGACCGATCTGGCTGATGATGATTGCCCAACTTGTAGTGAACAATTATGATATATAACATTGAAGTAGCCGAAGACGTCGAATACAATACATTTCTGTCCAACTTTTTCCTTTTCAAATTCAAATTCGAATATATTCAAATACATACCATTTATTGAGGCCATTATATTTCAATATCCGATGTACCCACCAGGTCTTGCTAAGTTTATTGTATCTGGTGCCATCTACCTGCGTCTTTAATCTTCTCTTCACACATGCAAACACACTTAAATTTTTTTTACGATATTTAAGACATTTTTAGTGATAAAACAACCTTTTGAAGCTTTTTGAACAAAATAAGATTTTTTTAAATTGTGTTACTATGCTTAAATCAACTTAGAATTAACATTCAGTCCTCACTCCATTACATTTACAACACAAATATCTAAGTGACCTCATTTGCACTGCATCTAGACCATTATTTAAAAAAATAGCAGTGTTGATGCCAAAACCCCATTATATTTTATTTTTTTAGCATAAATGAATACATTTGAAATAAAGGTAATTAACTACTTTACTAAACGCGATCCGATCCAAAACAATTACCTGTACAGTTTTTACAAGTTGTATATTGTTAAGATAAAATTAAAAGTTATAAAAATGATTTTTGTCTATACTTCTAACTAGTTTTCATTAGCAATTACTGCGTTCAAGGCACCGTTTACTTTATTATTTCCTGCCGTGATCATCCTTTCGATGTGTCTTTCAAAATTTCTGTTCTTATTAAATATAGGTACTCTACAGGCATTTAAACTTTTCCCTTTGTTCAAAATATCAATTTTCTATCATACAATTATATCCATTATATAATATTAGAAATATTATTTAATTAAAATACTGTTAATCCCGCACGAACACTAAAATGCGTTATTAAAAGATTTAAAGTATATATAATGAACAGCAGATTAAAGCCAAGAAAGAGATCGTGAAAGATATGTCTGCCTTAGGAAATGATATATGCGAATATGAAACGATAGCTGGGAGAATGTACAAATGGTATTTAACGGCAGTATTCTACAGACATGACATCATGATGAATCGCTTTCTTCCGTGATATGTTGTAATAAAATGCAAACAAGATTGTAAAACATTTTTAAAATACGGTTCACAGTTGTAACGAGGGCAGACTGTAAAAGTTAAGCGCCTTTTGCCAAATAGCCCAGTATATTGTACAGACATTGTATTATACGATATGAGGCTATTCAACTGCTGCCTGTAACTATTGCAGAAATGCCCAGAAGATATCAGGATATAGGACAATATACAGGACAAACCGATCCAATATAAATTATTTTATTTATCATATTGCATATTTTTTATTTATGCAGGTACAAATTAAAGATGCAGCTAATATCATCTTGAATTATTTTACGATGAAAGGAATATACGTACAAGGCCTGCTTGTGTTTTTTGTAACCCTTTGAATATCGCATATATATAAAATATTAAAGTTTTACTAGTTAGAAAACAGTTAGTAAGTTTGTCAATGTAGATAGTGTGACGCGCTTGTGACACAAGTAGGTACTCCGAGTATCAGACTCGAAGTAATGGGAAAGAATCCCATTCATAATATCATTGTCGTTCCAGGTGACGTCACATGCTAACAGCCGAAACGTCAGAGGTGCGGATTTACTGAGAAAATAATTATTCAAGCCACCATTTCAAAACTGTAGGAACAAGAAAACCTGTCTCAAAGCAACTCGTCAAAGAGCATCTTCGCTCTGCATCAGCAGGGAAACACGACGAACGCATTTGCTGTGAATTTAAATTATTTTTATTATTCCTCTTCTTACATAATTAATATTTTTAAGACTTGCGTTAAGATGCTCCTATCAATTCATATTTTCGCATTTTTTACGAATATGTTGGTTTTTATTATTAATTCAGAAGATTAGATTTTTATTATTAATTCACTAAATTAGACTTTTTTTAAAACTATTACCTAGATATGACCTTTACACTAATTTAAAATTAAAAAACTGAATATTAATTGCCATAATTAAGACAATACAAGCATTATAAGAAAGACGGCGACCATTAAATTAATTTTCCATATGCCACAAAATTGACTTAATATGTAAAATTCTTGCAGAAACGAAATATATAAACTAAGATAAAATAACAAAATATTCAAAATTAATAGTTATAAGCCGTTAAATCTGCATGGTATATTATCAATTTTCGACGTTTATAAAATACTTTAGTTTAGTGAAAATAAACGGTTTTAAATAATACACTTTATTTATTCAGACACTTTATGCTTCCTTCAGCTACTATTTAATGCGATCCTACTAATGTGTATTTTTACTTCAATCCGCCAATTTAAGCGGCCATAATGGATGTCAAAGTACAGAAAATATGTATTTTCAACCGTATTTTAGCCATAAAAAAATAAATATTGAATTTATTCATAACATAAGTTAAAAATTTCGTAGATTAAACGTCTTTTCACCAATTTTAAGGGAAAACAAGGTTTTTTCGACCAAAGTAAACATCTTATGTACCTACCTACGTTATTTTGTATGTAAGTCATATTTGAATATTGCGTATACATTTAACACAGTTGTATTTTAAACAAGGCAAAAAACTACGTAATTATGAAACAAACAAATCAGAAAACGGTAACGTGGTATATTTAAATCGATTTCTATAAAATAAATAATAAATTGAAACTGTCACAAAAATTTTGATAACGGAACATCGTTGATGGTTTTTACTAGCGAAACATCATTGATAGTAGGTACTTTGACTGATTTAAAAATATTTTCATATATATCAACTAGGTACTTCCATAAATTATTTAATTTTCGGTGAATTAATTCAAATGAAAATGTACTTTATTTTATTCCATACTATTAACATGTATAATAAATACCAGTTATTTTTTAAACTTGTTTCGAATGCGAGAAAATCAATAATTTTATTGTCCTGTCTTTTTATTAAAATCATCCTTTCTCGCAAGATTTATGTAGCAAATAACGTATTTTGTATTTATAAGAAGTTTAAAAGTGGAAAAATGAAAGTAAACCCATATCAATTTACTGCCTGATTGATTAAAAACAAAGAAAAAAACAGTCGACGTTTTTTACAAATTCAGGCACATGTTACGCGTTATGCGACCACAATTTTGCAAATAAATCATACAGGTAAACTGTGTCTGCCGAAGAGTTGCGCCCCTTCCAACCCCTGCGCGTGAATAACAATGCAAAGTACTTACACCCTCCGCTAAGTGCTTCATTATTTTCCCCGGGAGAAGTTATCTAATGAACTTCTTCCATTATTGAAGCAATAGACCAACCCTTAAACCTAAATAAAGTACAAAAGTAAGGGAAGTCAGTATCGAAAAAGTTGTATTGTGTTTGTTTAGGTTCGGGGGCAGACAACCTTGAAAAGGGTTACGTGAAAATATACGCTTGCTTGTTTGTAACTTCAAGTACTTTTTCTTTTACTTTTTCAGTGAAAACTCTAACGAAGTGGTACAAGATATACAGAACAGAATAAAATCAGCTTAAATGCCTGTATTATATAATAGTATAGAATTCACCAATACATCCAAGAATATCTCAAAACTAGCGCATAAATCCAGTAATAAATATTAACAAAATCACATATAATTTGAAAGAAATAAAATTATACAATGACATATCTCAACAAACGAAGATTAGATAAACAATATAATACTTGGCAAAAGACGCACCCATGTGTGCCAAATACAAATTAAAATTAAAACAAAGTAATTAAATCAATTTTAAATGATGTCTAATCATAAAGTTAGCGCTACAAACATTAAAAATAATTAGAAAGATATTTAGAAAAAATGTACAAGAATACGAATCCCTAAGCTTGTCCTCGTGCGCGGCAAACACAAATAAAACCATCATTATATTCATTAAATTTACTTTAAATATGACAGAACTTTGTTGTACAACTGCGACTTTGCAACAAAAATATATTTTAACTTAAATAAAAATTCACTGTTGCACTCGCGCTGTACAATAACTAATTAATTATTTTTTAATACATTATCCAGAACTAACCAGGCACAAAATTCATACACACGTCGTAATTCTAAATACGAAATATTTCATTCTGTAAGTGTTGATATTTTTTACATTCTCGTGTTCGTTTTGGAGAATGGACATTTAAAAATAATTATGATGATTTCATTTAATAATGATTAATTTATTAGAAAATGTTTCTTAATTATTTCTCAGGTAAATTATTTACTATGCAAAGTACTTAAAGATCAAATATGTTAAATGCATTTTTATTTATTATTTCCACATTGTATAAATATTATTTATAAATGATGCTAACTTAAGGGTAATTCATATTTTATTGTTTACACTTAAATGCCCTTTTGTTAATAAAATTTAGTTAATAAAAAAAAGACTCTTGATAAAACATTGTGGAATTTCAAGATTTGTTTGTAAATTGAGTTAAAACACTGTTTTATTCCACTATATTTTGTTATATTAAACACCCCACCTCCATTAACTCCAAACACACCCTTAATTACTGCCTAAAAATATTTTTAACTTTAGTTGAATTGTATTATTGATAATAGAAAGATGTTTGCTAAAACGTTTTAACGTTTAATATAATAAAATATAGTGGAATAAAACAGTGTTTTAACTTAATTTACAAAATATATTTCAAGCCTTCATTTAAATTGAGCATTTGAATTAAAAACAGTCCGGAATGTGGAACAGAATCTCAGGAATGATTGTTTTGAAAGAATATTAAAGGTAAAATATGAGGGATATAAATAATAAATTCAGATATCTCTTAAATAAATAATATTCAGATGATGGATGACTGTTTTTTTGTCCGTTTTGAAAACGCTCTAAAATTTCCTTTTATTAAATGACCCGTGCCGCCGTCAAATGTCGCGTAATATACGCTACCTGTCAAAGCTGATCGTTAAATCGTGTATTTTGTATAAGATGAATGTCCAAATGAATGCGCTATCCAAGGAAATATTAACTCCCCAAAACATGATGTATTATATTTATTTTGATTTCAAATCTTGTATTATAGTATTTTAAGTAAGTCAAAATAATGAAAGTAGTAAAACAATAAAACTAATATTTTTTTATTTGTAGTGTATGAGCGAAGAAAAAATGGTACAAATGATTCGTGACGCAAGTTTTAGAGCGCGCACAAGTAATAGAAAACGTCCAAAAAAGACCTGGCACAATAAGGTAAGCCCGGTATACCAAATGATGTATGAATATGTTTAAAAAGAGAGTTATTTGTCGGGACAGAAGAGTGCGGTATTCTATTCAACTTATCCTCACAAAGAAGCTCAAGGATGTTAAGTAATATTACACACAATTACTTTTGTTTTGTGAATTATGTTGAAAACTTTAAGTAGCTGGTATAGAAAATATTGTAATATACTTGATTTCGTTTGTATTTCCAAAATAATAAACAAAAATGAACTAAAGTAATGGTTGTGTCCACCAATAATACTATTCATTTATTGCCAGTTAGTATATTACAATTTTATAATATTATTGGTTAACCTGTTTTCTATAATTAGATTTAACCTTAAATGTTTTACGATATGTTAAATCATTTTTTCTTCAATAGCACACTTATAATTGTTATAACTGTGATATTAAACAAAAAAATATAATTATACAATACTTATTGGTATCATGTAATAAATGTTTAAATAAAAAACTTTTTTGTTGTCAATTTGCAATTTCAGAACGTAGTTCTGTAATATTTTAAATACAAATGAAATAAATAAATTAGAAAGGTATACAGAAAATATTTATAATCGATAAGTAGATTTTGCAATCCATAAACAGTATTGTTGTAAATATTATTTCAATAACCTTCTAAGCGCGACGTTCAGGAAAATTTGATATAAAATTGATAAATGATTGTAAGTAAGAAGGATAAAGTTTCATTGTGGATTTATGACCCTTTTACATGACAACAAATAGAACATGCAATCCTGCTGTTGGTAGGTAGGTAATTACATACATTTTATCACAGAACGTCTATGGACGGGTTGTAAACACTAGTTTATTGTAATAAATGTATCATTTTGACGATATGGTTTTTTTAGTATTTGTTTTTTTAGTTTTCTTTATTCGTGTAGTTTTCTGGTGACAATGCTGAGAAAATACTGTTGTACCGCAAATGAGATATAACTTCAAAATATTAAAATATAAGTGCATCATTTCTCCTAATAATAAAATGGTAATATCAAATCATAAACAGCAAACCCGGGCACATTCATCTATGGTCATTCTTCGTTGGATCTATCATATAAATCACGTTGAGATATTTTGACCAAACTTTCACCGAAGAACAACTTTCTCCATACTCTCATAAATGTAAAGAAATATAATTTTTATTACACAGCATTGTGTGTGTGTTGTATTAGCAATAGGTCTAATTGATCGATTGACCTTTCTAATATCGATTAAAGATACTGTTACACGGAACGAGTTAAGTGTCGCTCTAGGAAGAGAGTGCTAAATTAATCCAAGTGCTCTCAGTCAGATAACGGCAGATGCAGAAGGCCCGGGTGTTGGAGACCTCGGGTGGTACGGTGACCCACAGAGGAGATACAGTCAGTCTGGACCGGGATGCTGCTAATTGGAGGCCAGGTCTAACGGCACAGTTAACGCAATAATTAACGCCGCACATGCGTAGGTCCCTTATTTTCTGTTGTGCATATTCTATGTTAACACAGATAATTATAAATTATCCGTCTAAATAAATCTAACAGTTAACCTTAATTTTCGTTTATCGCTGAACGAACTATATATATAGAGATATTTATCAACATATTTTTTTGCTTCATTTTTTACGCTTCTTAAAATTATTCGTAAAAAGACAATTTTAAAACGGGTGGAGAAAATATAATTTTATTCAAAAACCATAAATAAACTATTTTTTAAAACAGAGAATACATGTCATCAATACTATTACTATTTTCAAACAAAGCAAATCGTTAGTGTTATAAAAATAGGACTAACTTGGTCTTTCTGGAATGAGTTTCGAATCCCCGGCGAGGTTACTAAGCGAATGTCTTACCGTTTAGTTGTAGTATTATAGTAATTAAAGTTTTATATTTATATTTCATTATTTCTTGTAAGAAGTACTTCTCGTAAAGTGAAAAATTGTAACCGACCAATAAGTAGCCAGGTTTTCTTATATTGGGGTAATAAATATCACTACATAGAAAATATCTTGAAATATCCATGAAAACCGAAATATAGTCATATTTTTTATTTAAATATTGGAGTAAAATCATCTCGAATAACAAAGATAGTATTATCGTGAAATTTTACAATTAAAGTAAACGGTACTCGAAGGTTAGGATAATATTCCAAGAGGCCGGAACAAGAAGTGTAGTATAGGTACTTCGCCGGTAAACAATAAACAAAACAGCACACTTTAACCACTCTTCAACATTATTATCCCCAGTTCAAATATTGAACAACGAAATGAGTCCTGTCCCATTCACAAAATGTGACCTAATAACTTAATTATCCACAAACAAATATTACCTCTCCTTACAGCTGAGGGACCATTGTGATGGAACAAGTGTCGCGGCTGTTGACTCATCTCGCCCGCAGACCCCAAAGGGGACCATTTTTTGTGGGCCGAGACCCGAATGTGGCCTTTAATAAACACGGACCCGCACCACGAAGGTTTACTTGCGAAGCGGTGACGTTCCTCTTTAACTTCATACTGAGCAGCCATAAAGGAAGGTTCATAACTAAACCGCCAGAGCTAACACCGACGAGATTTCGATTATTTTCTAGCGTCTTCTCAATAAGTACGATTCCGTTTCGCTTTATTAAAATATACAAATCAAGCTCAATTTTCTTAATAGCTTTAGTGAACACATTTTGTTAACCTGAATATTATTCCCAAAATTCTTGACCTACCCCACGTCGGGGAGTTGCACTCGTTTCATCGAGGAAGTTACATACGGTTACTCCAGCCACACTCGTCTTGTGGTCGTTATGGACATTCGATGGGTCCACCCACACCACCCTCTACCTCATCACTGTTTGAACAAACTGAGATTAAACCACAGGAACTCGATTTCTGTGTATCGTATTCGCTGTACAGTACAGTTGGATCATTCAGCTCACATCTGTAAGCTTTGTGATCAGTCGTGTTATTTACTTTGTGTGAGGTCAAATATGAATTGTGGAGCGGTCTGCAGCGCCGCAACGAGGATACATCGAGGCAAGTCGAACACTCCCAACGATCCTCTTTCTTTTGCAATACCTACCTTCTCTATCATGTCTCAAATAAGTTTCCCTTTTCCTTTCCTATTCTTTCCTTCTTACTTTATTTTTCTTTTAAAAATATCCAATTGTCTATTTATATTACACTATCGCCATGTAAGTAGAGTAGTGAACATTTTTTTGATTATTGTAAATATTTTGCTCTATCTATTTTGGCATAATTACAAAGGTTCATAAATATATTACTGGATACTGGAAGATGATCCGGTTATAAGCCTCAATAATCGACGATATTGTATGAAAAGATGTATGAATGCGGATGAGGCGAGAATTGTGTCAGGACAGAAGAGTGTGGCGCTCTATCTCCACTACTTACCCCCGCCGAGAAACAGCGTGATGGGAAGTTAGTTAGTTCATAAATATTTGAATACTTTCATTAGATAATTATAATAAAATGGTATTAAATTGCGATATTCCCATTGGCATTGCAGATTACCCAGTGAAGCCGCCCTAACACAATGCCACAGGTGAGTTCCGTCTTGGAATTTGTTCTTTTTTCCTAGGCTCCAGACTTGTTGACGTCCAGAGTATCGCTCTCAACGTGGTTGTGTAATTTGATATTATTGAATATAAAATACATTTGGAAGACACACGAGATGGTCTATTTTACACTCTAGAGAATTGAAATAATCTAGGTTTATGGTTACTTACAGGTCATAAAAAACGGAACCCTTGTTAATATAACAAATGGATATTTATTTGAAATTATAAACTAAATATAAATGGTTTAAATACCAAAAATATACAAGGTATAACAGACTTAGTTCATAATATAATATTATAGAATGATCGATACCTATTCTGATTTGAAAATTTTCAAGCTATATATTAAAATTCTGGTACCGTTAAGGGACGATCACAATTAACATACCTATGTTTTTTTATCGGAATATTCGACTATTCTAATGAATAAAATTTATTTTTAAATCACTGATAAAATTCCACCTAAATATACATATATTATATTGCTCTAAGCACATACACATTGTACATTTATTTATTTCATTTTAGTTTATTAATTGAGGTGTCCACCAGATCTATTAAAATCCTAATCGGGTAACATTTTCAGTAAAATAACAATGTTTAATGACATTACAAAGTACAAAAGCCGCGATATATATCATTTTATGGGTTGTATAATGTTGGCCAGAAACTTGGTCGGACATTGTTTTATCGTGTAGTACTTAGTTATGGGTGAGCTTGTCTTAATCTGTCTGGTTTATATTCTAAACAATATTCCTGTCCAAGATCAGGTTTGTTTTATTCACAGAATTTGTTTGGATATTATTTTTATATATATATATATATATATATCATGTCTACGGTAAATAATAAAGTAGCTTTATTATTTTTAAGTAGTGTAAGTACCATTAGCACGAGGTGTGGTGACTGGTGACACCGGCTGGACACAAAAAAGAGGGAAACTTTTATGCTATTTGAACGGTAGCTACACGACGGTTATTAACTATTGCTTAAAGCTAAATTATCAGTCAGTGTTAAGATCCGTCTCCACGATGATCTTACCGCGAGACTTTGGTCTCTGAGAGTCGCTTAAGCCATTCTAATCTGTGCGCAAAATACATGGACTAATGATTCATAAATCGCTTCACACTGAACTCTGTACTATACTTCATCTCGTCTCGACTCGAATCTCCGGGATAAATCTCTTCCATGTATACGGTACATTAGTATTGCGTTCAATTCGAGGCTCATTTGTTCTAACATTCTACTCCATTCAATTATATATATTTTATAAATAAAGTTGTGTACACGGAATATGTGTCACATCAATATTCTTACTATTTTCAAACTAAACTGAACGCCTGTGCTATGAAAATAGTACTAACTTGTTTATCTCCCGGAATGAGGTTGGAAACTTCCGAGCACTGGATCACTAAGCGAGTGTTTTAACTACAGGAATCAGAAAAAATATATAATTCAGCCAAGATGAAGTTCTTTCATATTCCCATATCTTGTTTACTTGGAAAACGTCGATATATAAAGCATTACAAAAATATACAAAGATATAAAAAGATACAAAGCAAAGGCTTAGCAAGGAAACTGATGTTACACGTTTTTTAAATGTTGAAATAAATACAATTTATTGGTATTTTATTTGATGACATTTGATTCAAGCATGCTCCCCAAAAAGGGGTGGCGGTGACCCGCCGAAGAATGTGGAAGATATCTCCCCGGACGGTCTCGAGAACATTACCGGAATAGTTTGTGGGAGGTCTCAGACCTCAAACGGAAGGGGTAAGCACAAATCCTTGTAATCCTGTGTCCTGTAACACCAGCCGACAGCTAATGGGTCGTTTCTATGAAAAATGATCCTTCACCATAATAAAACTATCCACCTGAAATAAACTACTTGAAACAGTGTAAAAAATATGTGATATAATAAAGTGCGTTTATCGTTTACCGATACGATGTATAATAAATCGGCTAGTTCGCATTGCAATACGTTAAATATGTTTTACGATTTGTTGAAATCACTCTGATAAATGTAACACCAAGGATTAAGAAAGTGAAGTGGCATATGTACCAGTGCCGTAGTTAATTATATAATTATATCAAATACATATTCAATTGTTGATGCTGGTAGCAAGTCGCAAAAAATGATTTACGGCTTAAAATATCAATTAAGTTATGTGACCGAATTAATTATATTCGCACATATATTTATTTTGTGATAATATGGAGTAAAAATAGTGTTAAGAAAAGGTGTAAATTTATAAGTAGGGGACTAAATAATAGTATGCTATTTATTATCCTCAAAAGACGAAGAAATATTAAGAAAAAATGTTAATTTTAATATTTTTAGGAAAATTTTTATGGTTCAATGAACTTTTGCATGACCAAATTCATTGCTTTAATGTATCCTATGGTAGCTCAGATACGAATATCATTAGTAAATTACTGAACTAATAATGTCAGACAACTATTAAAAAATATACGATAAATAACAGATGTCAACTAAAATAATAAATGGACACGAGAAATGTGTGGCCGAGTAATCCTGGATTAATGGGGTGAGGAAAGTATTATAAACAGTAAAAAGCTAAATAATACTCAGTTAGATCCCATTCAAATACCTACTGTATTTAGGTACGGTTGGACAATTTAGAAGCCCTCGAAATAAAAAAGGCAATAAATAATAGTACGCCAGTTCTTAATAGTCAATTTAATTTATCCATTAGCCCCGTATTAGGTATGTTTCCTTTAAAATCAATTTAATATCCATCAACACTGTATTTCTCCTTCCTTAATGTTCCGTCTATCTATATATGTATTCTCTCTCTTTTGCATATAATTTTGTATTCTGTGTCCCTTGTTGTTTTATTTAACTATATATGTATTCTGTCTCCCTTGATGTTTTATTTAACTATATATGTATTCTGTCTCTCTCTTTCGCATGTAATTTTATATTCTATCTCCCTCTTTGTGTATATATAAGTGCACTCTTTTTGTATTTATGTTTAGTTTCAAATACGTCCTGATGAAGCTTTAGATAAGCGAAACCGGTTGACGTATGATAAATTTCGTGGTTTCATACAAAGTGATTGTTATTTTATTTAATATAATATGTCAAACCACAAAGTGATTGCTTTCTACGAAAATAGAATATTGTTTCATCATGTATAGATAAAAATAATCTCCATGCTTTATAGATTTCCACGGATAAGAGATTAAAATATACAAGGAATTATTATTTTTCATTTTTAAATGGTAAGATAATTTTTGGTTCTCCTGTATATCATACGTATCATACAAAATATACATACTACATGAATACGTATATGTATTTTTACACACGTTTACAAATATATGAGTGTGTATTTTTATATGTACACTCGTAAGTTGGGTCTGGACGTACAAGTAATTTAGAAGGAAGTAAGTGCATTTCGGCAAGATAAACAAATTGTAAAGTGGAAGATATGAAGCACATATATGACAGGAAGTAAAGATGATATAGTGTGTTGCCCCTAAGCGCACGTTCATGTGGTTGATTGGATTCGAGCTTCCACGGTTTAAGATGGACCGTGAAGGTAAACATAGTGGGGATTGTTCTCTGTCTAATTCTAAATGATCTCACTTAAAATCAGTTTCATTATTTAACGGGGATTACAGAAGGTAGTTTGGAGAGTGGGGTGAGTTAGTACGGGGGCGGAGAGGCGCCGACGCCTGTCCGAATCTCATTTCCGCCGCCCTCGACTATATACAGCGGGAGGCTGGAACTGGAACTGTCAAAGGCTATTATTTAAAAGCCCGTAAAGAGGCTGTCATAATACTTTCGGAATCTTGCAACTGTCATTTAAGGGGTGAAAATTAAGAAACTGTCGAAAAAAGATGTAATAAAACATTAACGGGTTTACTCCATCGTAAATAATTAACTACGACTTGACTGACATAAAAGACGCCTTTTTATTTTAATTAATTAAAAATACTCTGCGTATTTACTATGTTTTAACATTCACCCGACTTGTTACAGTTTTTTTATATAATTATTTTTACATCATACATTAACCTTATAGCTTTTTGGGGTGAATTCTCAAGAAGAAAACTTTAAATTATTAATAAAAAATAATAATTTTAGATTTCATATAAAAATACACCAAAACTACACAAAAGATTAATAATTAAAATTATACAAATTTTATTTTTAATTTTATTATTATATTATACCTACGAAAACATATATTTTTTAAAGAAAATAACTTAAATAGAAAAAAAAGCAATGAACACTTTATTTTAAAAATCTAATAAAATATTTTTATTTAATAAATAAATTATGTATAAGTATTTGCACACAAAATATAATTTTATGAAAACATTGATGGAATACAAAAAAAGAAATGAAATTTTTAAGCAAATATCTACCTTTTTTTTTGTTTTAGTTCATTTCGTTTAAAAACTAATTATAGAAAATAAAATTACTGTTCTTATCTAGGATAATAAAATATTTTGGACTAAAAAGTATTTTATGTCGAACTGGTACAACAGCATTGTGACGATGTCTGCTATTTAATATACGTATAAGTTTTAAACAACCTGTATAAAGTGTAGCCCACACAATGTTAAAAAAGAAAGTTACTAAATACATAAACTTGTTAGCTCACTCCGCGGGATAAGGGCCCTTAATTCCGAAATATCTAAACTCCCGGTAAGTTCCCAAACCAAACTGCGGTAACGCCTTACTATGTAGTACAACAAACCCTTACAAAGTGGGTAGCGGCGAAGCCTCCGCGGAACCCTTGCGGAATCCCTGCGGAACTCCGAGATTTGTTGACCGGGGCTTAAAACGTTAGATATGTCAACGTCAATTTGGCGCTGTCAAAAGCAGAAAGCTCCTTAGAATTCCTAACTTGGACCACCTTTGTCTGGGGCCACGGTCACAGGTGACGCTTACAGGATTTGTGAGGTCCATTTCAATATCAAAGGGGCCTGTGTCCGGGAGATCCCCGAGCGGGTAATCCGCGCCGTGCGGCACAGAGCGGCTTACGAGGTTCAGGTGTCAAGTGTGTGCGCGGCGCGCGGCGCGCAGTAGGTCGAGTCTCAAAAGAGTACAGCTCGAAATACAAGACATATTGTTAGCTCCTTGAGCACGCGTTCTATACCAAAGGTAAAATAAAATTATTCCAAGTGAGAACTTGACATATTTACTGATTTTTTCCTTTCACGATTCTTTGTTCTTATTACGTTTGCGCTTCCCTGTCAAAATGGTTGGTGATAAAAATAAGCAAAAAATGTTTATTTAAGATGTAAAGGTAAAGATGAAATAATATAACCATTCTATAAATGTTTCAAATAAAATTCATACATTTTTTTTTCACTAATGAGTTAAATACAAAGTTAATTTTATATACTTTATTAAAAATGACTAACCACAATTATTATAATCCATAATAATATAATGGTTCCCCACCTACATCTAAGACTTTCTGGATGTAGCGGCTTCGGTAATGTCATTTTGGCTGTAAAGTGTTTGAACAGTGGTTAAACAGTCAGATCTGTGAGACGCGAGCAGGGCAAATACGAATTTGTTTTAATATCTCTACGTTAAGATTACTTGAATGTTTTCTCTTTTATATATTCAATAACAGTACGTAAATATATATAAAATTTGAAATGAAGAAATAAAACATATTTTAACGAAACCGTACTAAATGACTGGCAAGTACATATATTAAAGTCTCATTTTTTCTTATTTATGTTATCTATGGTAAGGGAGAAATCTTACTTACCATAGGAATTGTCTATCCGCGATTCTTATGTGTCATTTTTGTTCATTTTGACAGCTAACTTACAAAGGTGGAATAATTTTATTTACTTTAGGTTTATTTAGGTACATTTTATTTATTTAGGTTTGTTTTGGGGAAAGCTCTATCATCGAAATATAGATTATATTGAGACTCTGACCGCTCGGCGGTCACCAATGGCCACGCAGCGACCACAGCTGGCCACGAAGCGCCCACAATAGCCGCCCGCAGGGCCTAAAAGTAAGCAATCGTAATTAATTGCTTATCTGCTAGTTATTTATTTGTTGTTTTCTAGAAATATAATGGTTTATAAACAAAATCTTGTATATTAGATATTTTCTATATATATAAATAAAGTATTACAAAACAGAAGTTGATGTAATTGTGTATTTGGTTTTCTAGTATTAAATGCTTTTGGTTTCACAGATGACTCAATATAAGTAATACAAGTGATTAATGTGGGAAAAGTAGTTCACTTGTGAAAGAGTAACAAGTATTTCTGAACAAGCAATGAAATTGTGATTTCTCTGAAAAATAAGAATATTGTGTATTTATTTTTAAAGAAAACTAAATCTAAAGTATGAGGGATGTAGTGGTAATAATTAGGCATCCGGTTATTAGAAAACTTCCTCTTAAGTGCTTGTTTGTGAGTAACATCCGCATCGCTGACGAGTACCGACTGAGAAGCCGTTTCTTGTGATTCGAACCCGATAATAGTTCTTGCCCGGGCCAGTGTTCGCCGTCCTATGATTCCGTCACAATGGAGCGCGTCCTGATGGATAGCCGCGCCGTGTAGAGTTCTGTCTCCACGGCGGATGGCATGACGCTATTAGTGACGCGGAAACGAGAC
>CM062859.1:0-16290 GCA_031772225.1 Eubasilissa splendida | reverse complement strand
TTCAAAACTCCGTTAAACCCGCCAAAGCGAACGTGTAATCTATCGCTCCCTTAATTCTCAGTTAAATATTATAACGAGAATTCACCTCAACTTCCAACCACTTATAGAAATCAAAGATCTTATGACGGAGCAAATTTAAAAGGTCTACTAAACTGGATTGGAAGTAATGGAAGAATTTTTAGAATTTAAAGAGACTCGCAAAAAATAGTTTTACGAATTTGCGATGAATTGACAAATGCAGAATGCAACATAACTATGCAAAATAAAACCTGTAACATAATTACATACCGATAACATGCAACATAATTATGACAGAGATGTAGGTTAGTTGATTTCTTCAGAAAAAATCAACCACCTTGTCGGCTAATTTTATGCGGAATAAAAAAACACAATCTTTTTTAACTTATTTTTTATCTCTTTAACTGATTCCATATTATTTTATGTTGACTTTTTGGTATAATAAATAATAATTGGGTAACAAAATATTTTTGATGAAAGTTATTTGACAACCCTGAATATCCCGGCCGGCATTTGCACCGTGTAAAAACAAAGATTTGCGAGACTTCGGACAGTAGGCGTGATTTTACGAGATTTTTGTAACTTTTTAATATCGTATTATTGTAATATTTAATACATTATTTCAATAGTTAAGGATTAACCGGAACTTATTATCCCAGACAATCGGAAGTCTACAATATATATCAACAATATATTTTTTCCACGTATGATGAAAACCTAAATAATAAATATACTATTTTATTACATGTAGAGTAGAATTTATCAAAACTATCCTGTAAACTACAACTATTTTTAATATATCATTGATTACATAAAACTTAAAAAATAACATGGAATTTAATTACTAAATTGTTTACAGAAATATTGTTTTTGTACTAAACAAAATGTGCGAACGAATGGAATAGAACAATTATAACTGGGAATGAATATAAAATGAACAAATATTTAAATAAACTAACCTTTCGGATGTTGGGATTCCACAAGAGCCGGCGGCGTATAATTATGAATGAAGGTTGGCTGGATATGTCAGTGGTAATAATGTCTTCATTAAACAATGTATATATAACATATTAATTATTTAAATACTGTAGGTCTTTCTTTTTCCAGTCTTTGCAAACTAAATGCTTGAAGAATTTAAATATTATATAATTATTAATTATCCATAATAATATTACGTATCCTACTAAATGATTTACCATTAGGATATGAAAAATGTAAAAATGGAGTTTAGCTTTTATCACTGAGTTGGAATAATAGGGTGGATGGATTAGATTTTGAATTAAGTAATGATAAATAATTATCACTTTATGTGTTGTAGAATGGAAAACATTGTTATACAAAGTATTATCTGGTCTATTGTCGGCACACAATCAGGCCTATTCTCAAAATTGCAATATTGAAATGAAGGTGATTGTTACACCTACCCTCAAAAATAGACAATACGTAAATTAACGTCCGTGTTATATTTGAATGAGAGAGAGGGAGAGAGAGTGAGGGAGATAAACGTACCATAATCTGTCAAAACAAAAATGGCAACAATATTGGCCGTGATTCTTCTCTACGACGTTGCGGATCAGGGGCAGGGGGTGCGAACATTCATACTAACAAACGTAGCACTACATTTTTGTTTGTTATGTTGGTTGGCCTGCCCGCAAGTGGTGATCATAGACAAGATTATAAATTATATATCATAGACGAAATTTAAATTTGTATCAAATGTATCTATTGTCTATGACTATAACCATAAATAATCCATACGTATAACGGCTTTTGACGTTACTTCTTACTTTCAAATTTTATTATGTTTCGAAGACGAAAGTGCTGTGTACCTTGTTATTTGAGTATAAAATAAATATGTGACACTGGTTTCTCAGATATGAATATACTTAAAGAGTGAATTTGTAAAATATCCAACCTAGAGATGCTATTCAAATTCTCAAAATTGTACGCGGCGTACATCAACAAACGTAAGTTTTCATCTATATTCATTCCAGGATCTGCAAGTCCTTCTGAAGAAGTTCGCAGACACTTTGAAGCCTACCACTTATCATAGCTTTGTGTTGTTTTTTAGAGGTGGAACCAGAATTAGTGGGCAGTGAGGGAGGCAGCGAGCGCCTGGTCTTGTTATTGTGTGCACTCCACCTGCTGGGAGCTGGGAGCTGGGAGCCTGGCTGCCAAGCAGCACCTCCTCGCCAGGACCCTGCATTCTTCCAGTTAAGAATGGTAAGCCCACTTTATCATGATTATTTTTCAGTCATATATGTTACTGTAATTCAAATAAATATTTGTTGGTATCCATAAGACAAGTATTTAAAAAAATTTCAAACATTTCTTTTGTTTTTGTACCTCAAATAACTTTTTTTAAATTTCCGGGAGTACAAAATTACAGTTTTATCAGATCGCCACATGCCTAATATATGTTATAAATTTAATATTACTGCTCATCTTAATTATTAGTTTTAAATACAATAGAGATTCAGTAAATAATTTACAATAGATATTCAGTAAATAATTTGATTTTAAATTTAACATAAAAAATGAACATTTATACATGATGCAAAGACGTTAATCATATTTTAAATGTCGGTTAGGCTTAAATCCTTTTTCATACCCAGTCAAAAAATGGCACGTAAATTAGTTCTTAAAAATAATAAAAATAAAAATCGAGCAAGTTCATTCTTTCAGAGTAATAATTTATAATAAATTTAATGTATTCTAATGTAGAATATATTATTTTTATAGTGCAATTAAATTATCCAATCACTTTGGTACCACTTAACAAAATCTCACTTATTGTGCAGATATACTTGCTATGGAATTTGGCCATTTTTATACATTTATGTAAAGTCATCAATAATATACTTCACATTAATGTAATTGTTATGTTTGCAATAGGTTCGGTGACAATAATGTATAATATAAGTTAATGTAATGTTTTCAGTATGGTCGGTGACTAAAATATATTATGAATAACATTGAATTTCAAATCTATGCACAAAGCGATAACCATTTTGTATTATATTAATAATTTAATATGATTATTATGCAAAGACAATTAATTATCATACGAAAAGCATTAATTATCATACAAAACCTATATAGTGTTGCAGGGATGGTCTCATATAATGTATTATTTTGTATAATCATTAAGTAAATCAATATTTTTCATTATCAATTTAATTTAACAATGTGTGCAGTACAAATGAATTGTCATGATGATGAGATAAATATATTAATTAGCTCTTTAAGAACATTGTTAGCTAATAATATTGGTTATTGAAGAAAACTAACAATATGTATTTGTTGCTCTTCTTCAAGTTTCCAAAGTTCAGAAACATCCACCTTAAATAATGCACCACCAGATATGTTGTTGATAAAAGAAATAGGAACGAACTCAGCTATATTGAAAAATGACGTATATTGAATAAAAATTCTAAATTCACTACAATCAATTTTTCATACAAAAATGAATTAATATAATTAAGTCTCCTTAATATGTATAACAAAATTATATAAATGTATCCATTGCGTTTAATATCACATTATTTTTAACTTTACCACTATTTTTTCTGATAAAAGCATTGGGTTTAGACAATTCTAAGCCAATTGCCTAATAAAAGTTTTAGGGTGACTACGCTTGTTTGTTCTCCACTCTGGATATTTTTGGACCTAAATAATATTAGCATTTAGAGCTGCAATATCGAATAATTCGAAAAGACTATCGTCTTGTAGCCACCACACAAATATTTCTTAGTCATTTTATCGCCCGTATCGTAATTTTGTTAAATAATAATTCACCACCTGCAGATTGTATGAATTGGTCAAACTTTGTTGCAAGTTTTTTATCTTTGCATTACCATATTTTTATCTTGTCTTATAATTTATATTCTATTGTCAATTTTCTTTTCCTATTTTTCTGTTATTCTAGAATTTGCATATTTCGCATAATAAATATTTTAAAACAAGCTTGACATCTTTATTGTTTACCAAATTCCCATTTTCAACAATAGATGTAATTTTATATATTTTTGTTACGAAAATTTAAAATTATTTCTATCGATTGAAAAACATTATTTTCGATAGAAAAACTATTTTTTTATCGAAAATTAAAAAAATCGATTTTTTAATTTTTTGGAAAATTAAACATTCAAAAAAAGAGCGGCAAAATCTGTGAATTAGTACCCACATTTGCGTTAGATTGCGCAACCCATAGATAAGATAGATGGCTAGCTTCGAGCAAATTTATCTATGGCTTTAAGAAATTGAAAACCGCGCAGTCGTGAGATCTGGGAGAACTAAAATAGGTGGAGGGGGTACGTGGAATCGGCGCCAATTTTAAATATATATTTTAATATTTTGTACCCTGAAAATGAAAATGTGGCATAGAATAAAAAGAAGATTAGCTGTTAAAAAAAATATTTATTTAATAAAATATAACTTTATGACACATGACAGAAAATAAAATGGTAACAGAAAATTTATAAAATCTGACAATGTTTTATTATGGAATTAAAATATATATATATATATTAAGATAAGAATTATTAAAATTATTCTGCATGTAAAATACATTAAAATAATTATTTGCTATATAAACAGATTAAAAAAATCAAATAGAAATTATTTAAAAATGAACAGAAGTTACATTGTAATGCATGAATTGATTGTAAAATTGGTACATATATTATAACATTATTTTTGTGCAATTAGAAAATATTAATTAACTGGTAAGAATAGTAGTACCGTGAAAGTTTTTCAAAAAAACATAATATATTATAAATTAGTATGCTAGTGGTACAATAAGAGATTAGATGATTGAAATGATAAGAAAAATTTATGAATTAGCATAATAAAAGAAATGCAAAGAATTTAAATGACAATATATAGTGCATCTTCTCACTGCTCAAATGCCTAATCATATTGGATCAAAATTAGCAGCAAATAAAAACAAACTTTAAAAAAAGTTATATTTGCTTACGGTGATAATTAATTAGTAAATTCAATAATAAAATTAAAATAATATACAAATTAAATTAATTGACTAGAAAGATAGATATACAGAAAAAATCTATCTATCGAAAAATTCAACTCTACCCCGGATAGGAAGAGGTTCAGGTTCGAATCTCGGCAGCAACTAAATATTTTTGGTAGATAGATTTTTTCTGTATATCTTTCTAGTTGATTAATTTAATTTGTATTGAAATACCACAGAACTATGTTCTGAAAAATGCAACATTAGAACTAAAATATGTTCTATTAAAAAAAAAAATATATATATATGCCAGTAAGTCTTATCTTGATATTTTACATTATATTCTTGCAATTAAAAAATATTACACATTTCATTGGTTAAGAGTATTTGCACAATTATTATTTTTTTAATATTAAAAAATAAGAGATTATATATTAATACATATGCTTTTGGAATAAGAGTATAAATGGCAAAAAGTTATTACTGACAAAATAAATATTTTAATTATATTCACAAAACTATTCTCTAGATTGAAAAACAAATGGAAACTATTTTACTATTATATACGTACAGAAATTATATTATCAAATATAATAACATTGAAAATAAATCTTGATTTTATATTTATTTTACATTATGTTTATGCAAATATTAAATATTATTTTATTGGTTGGGAGTAGTTTGAAATTAATAAAAAATAAGAGATTATATATCAATACGCATATGGAACGATAAGAGTATAAATGGAAAAAAATGATTGCTGCACAAAATAAATATTTTAATACCTACATAACCACATTCACAAAACTCTCTAGATTCAAAAGCAAATGGAAACTATTTTATTATTATAATATTTTATAAATAATAACATAGAAAATATATCTTGATTTGATATTTATTTTACATTAAGATCATGCAAATTAAAAATATTATTTATTTTTGATTCATAGTACAGTGTGTTATATTGTTATAATCAGATAAATATTTCAGCAAAGTAAGAAATATATTTGGGTACCCTGCCTGCTACACTAGTAGCATACTGTATTGTAAGCAGACAGTGCTATTCCGGTATCGTAGTAAACAAAGTGCAATGTTCAATGTACAAAAATATATATATATATATATATAGTTAAACAAGATGCAATTAGATTAGATAAATACATTGTAAAACTTAAAGTAAATGCATTGTTCAATGTATAAATATATATATATACATAAAGAGTAAAACGAGATACAATTAGATAATATATAAATTAACATAAAACTTAAAAGCAAATACAATGTTCAATGTATAAAAAATAATATATAGGTACTGTTGTAGCAGTTTTAATCTCAAGTTTGGACTTTTAAAAGTTCTTGGGCGTAATTTCTTCCTATTTCGAAGAGCCAGGACTGCACTTTTCTTGAAAAATATGCAAGGCTATGGTTGCAATTTACATTGGATTGAATTTCATTTAATTGATTAAGAGTAGTTGCACAATTAAAAATAACAAAATATTATTTTTAAATTCTTTATTCTTGTAACACGATTTTTATCCTAAGCATTAATGAATTTCAGTACCAAATCGGTTATGACATTATTGAAATAAATAAATATCGTAGAATAATATATTTTTATTGCTCAACAACAATTTTATTATACAATGAATATTAGTAATACGTATTGAGGTAAAAAACAGAATTTCATCTTAATTTACCATCATGCCATTTCTCCACAGAAGTACGCAGAGAGAATCAAATAACACACTTTTGTACCACAATTACCTTATCCACTTCTAAACTTATATGCACGCACATCTAGGTATAGAAGCATTATCACTCTCAACAGGATTTTTCTCCAATATGAATTGGTTGGGATAGCTCCTCTATTTCTGCTGCCTCCAAGACTCACATTATATGTTTTATGTACTATTTTCTCCTCACTCAGGGTTACGCAGACATTCATGAAAAAAAATACTAAACCTGTGAGACTAGATTAAAAACAACCTTCATGTTTACAATAAATAATTATTAAAGAAACAAAAACATTACAAACATATATTTGGGCATTAAAATATGACAGATGATTGACCATCGACAAATTATATATACGGTTAATGTCTGCCATGCACTGGTCGCGTTCATTGCGGATGACTTGCTGCTGTTTCATGTTGAAATTTTAAAGGCCCAAAATATAATTTTTAGAGTATCCTCTAAATATGTTATAGAATATGTAATATAAGAGTTCAATTTATCGTATTGCTGAAATGGAATAAAATTAGAAGCCAATAAAATAATTGAAATATGGAATGGGGATCGTATCTTTTTCATTCAGGTCTAATTAATATTAAATTAAATTATTGTTAATATTGGTCCCTTTATATTAAATGAAATAACAAGCAATTCTCAATTTTCAGAAACTGTAGAATTAATTCATCAGTCTCCGATTGATATTCTTACACCTGCGAAACGAGTACAGCAAGCACGAAAAGGTTTGAATTTATAATAGAATTTATTTAATTATTTGAACAAATCTTATTTTCTTGTTTTACTTAGGTAATCCACCCTTCAAGAGTGATTTGTGGCATTAATCAAGTAAAAATGACATTTTATAGAATAAGTACAATATTACTATAGAATAGGAAATATTACTAGTCAATTAATACCATTATCGTTAAACAATTTGGATATTATAGAGATCAAATGTGGCGAATTGAGAAAAAGATGACATATGTTTGCCGGGAGCTGAAATTTACTATTAACGATATAACTGTAAAAAAAATTGTGATCCGTGATGGACAAGCAAAAAAAGACATGGTCAAGGGTCAGAACTTATTTTAACAGAATCAAAAACACCGTTACTTACTCTGACTTACTGAACCTAAAAATACTTGTCGGCCCTTTGTTCAAATAAATCTTTACTTTCTTGCACTTCATTCAATTTCAACAAATAAACAAATGCTTGATTAAAATAGTCTCCCATTCATTTGAGTTTTGGCTCTTGTCCCTGTTACAAGTGAGGAGAACATTGACTTAATCCTATTTTTCATAGTTTCAAAATAGTATAAATATTTATGCGACATATTCTGTATATGCATCTCAATAATAAACAGCTAAAACAAGTAATGATGTTGCAGATTTTTGTGTGACCTGTCCAAGATTCAAACATTTAATAAGTTCAGTTTTAATACTATTGTAAAGATTTTGGTTATAAATTCACAAAATTTTGTTAATTAATTGAAGCTCTTTATAAGTATACATTTAGTATTCAGTTAAATATTTGTTTCCACCCTGAAAGGTGTATAAATAAATAAATAACATAGTTTTATTTTTCTTTAATCCAAATAATTATTGATTATTATTTAGTTATAAAATGTGAATTTTATTTAAAACTTCATAACTATACAATTTTACTATTTACATGAATTCATTTTTCATAAATTAAAAAACTTTAAATGTTGACTATTTAATTATAATACTATTTGTAGATGGATTATTTAATTTAAACATTAATACATTTACTTTTATCATCTATTTCAGATAAACTAAACTACAATCGAGAGATGCTCAGCATGTGCCCTGCAGGCTTGACTTCTGAAAAAACTGTTCATCCGATGCATGAAATTCAGAAGGGTGATAAAAGAAAAGTAAAAAGGGAGGGTGAAAGCAGCTGAGGTTGCTAAACTTTATTACCACAAATTCTTGAATGAAACAACTTATTCTTTTATTCACTGTCAGATTAAGAAACAAAAAAATATATATGTGGTCGTAGATACACCAAAGATAACAAATATTTTGGTTTAGCTTTATCTAAATATAGCAATAGATGCTATCGATTTTTATCAAAAATATATGCATTGCCGAGTTGAAAAACAATAAATACTTTATTAAAAAAGTTTCCTTTTAGGTCGGGTATGAATATACATATTTTAAAAAATATAGAAATAATGACAAAAGAAATGAAATTGCAAGAAAAAGTTTGTGTTACTATTTGATGAAATTTCTATATCACTTAATCTAATGTACAAAAGTAGTTCCGATTATATTTAAGGTTTTCAAGATGTCGGAGATGGCTTGCGAAGACCAGTTTTTGCAGATCATGCATGTGTTTTCATGTTAAGAGAACTTAAGACTAAATGGAAGCAGCCAATTGGATTTTTATTTTGCCAAGGCACAATAAAATCACGTAATTGAGTTGTACTTTTAAAAAAATATATTGAACTAGTTTTATCAAGTGATTTAGAATTAGTAGGTATGGTGTGTGTTCAAGCTTCTATTAATGTTTCTATAATTAATATGCTTAAAAGATAAACACAAGAAAATTATAATCTCTTAAACATAGAAAATAGTCTTGTAGGTTTTGAGTTACATGGTAGGGAAATTGTCTGTTTTTTTGATACTCCACACTTACTAAACAATATGCTGACAAAAAATGTTATATTTAAACAGGAAGATATAGTAAAGATTGCCAAGTGGGAGCATATTATTCAGGCATATAATTATGACCGCATGTTGGGTGACAATATACACACTTTTCCCAGAATAACATTTGGTTTCTTAAAAATAGAACAAAACGTGAGCGTGCATTTTAAATTGTTTCGAAAATCAAACATATAATACCTGTTTGCTTTTTATTTGAGCACAGCATAAAAAGTACTTGTGTTAATTCTATGTTATATTATGTCGATATATGTAAAGTAATATTTGATAAGTCACTTTATATTTAGAAACTGAATAAAATATTTAGATCAAAATTAATCAAACACGCCACTCTATATTTACTTAAAATAAAATTATTTAATAAAAATCTTTCAGTTCATAATAGAGATTGTGTTGGTGCAAATTAATTATAAGACCCTATTAAAATTAATATAATACATTATATTCTCTAAATATTCTTTCTTCTTTCTCATTAAAAAATTATTTTTTTTCCAAAAAAATAATGTGTAATAAAGAAAAATAAATATTGAGTTGATATAGTATTGTCAAAGTTATTTACTATTACTACTATTAATCAAAAAATTTCTTTTCTGCATGCATAATCTATTGTGAACACATCATCCATCGGGATATTTTGTCAACTTGAGATTGATTTATAATTTTTTTTTTTGTGACATCAATAAAGCCTGTTTAATTTTCTGGTATGTAGTCGAATGAAAAATTATTTTTACATTCTAAATAATACTTCAAAATGTTCAACATTTGAAAAATTTAATGTCGTCCCAGTTAATCTGTAACCCGAGAGTCTACTGTATTGATTAAGTGGTACCAGGCAGTTGAAAAATTTAATTGTACCATAAAAAATAATACTAATATATGCAATCATTTAATTTATTGCAAATTATAAGGTTAAGTTGCTCAAATTTATTATGTTTTTTGATTGACTCTAAATAAGAATTTAAACATTATCCACCACTTAAAATTAGATTGACTTCTTTACATGTAAAATCACTTTGGATCTTCCCTGTATGGTTCTTTACGATATTAAGAATTTTTTTTAAACAAAAAATATGTTCATACATCAATTTCAGTTAAAACAAATGAAGATGAGCATGTGATGTTGAGATAATACTATAATTCTAGTAATAACATAATTGAATAAAGAATAGTTATATATTTGCACTACATAACCATAGCGGAAATTGTGACCTGGTAATGGTATTAGTGACTTGACATTTTTTAATTTCCTTACGTATTTTTTTTTCTTCAAAGACCGTCAATATAGCCACTTCTGTATTCTATCTGGTGGTGAATTATTTAAGGTGGACGTCTCCTAATTTTGGTAGCAATATAAATCAACAATCAAATGGGCTTGATCTTTTTCAATGTCGATGTAGCCAGATAAATAATGAAATTGCTAAATGATAATTGTTATTAAAGAACTAAGTAATCTTCACAATTTTCCCCAATAGAGTGGGCAGATAAAATTATGATTATTTAGAGCAATTTAAATGATATATAAAGGATGTAGGATTCACATTGCATATAGTTCACATTATATTTTGTGGTAGGACAAACTGAAACTGATTGATACGTAATTATAAATTTGTTCAACAAATATTTTATTGTATTAATTGTGTTGATCCAATTATAAATGGAAGATTTTTTTAGTAAAATAATCAAGAAACTTCTTAAACTTGAAAAGGACTTATACCCACTTCTCCATAGGTCCTTAGGCATGCCCCCGCAGTTCAGTGGCAACAGTGACTTTCATCTTCGTGATTTTATGTTCAAACATTTTTTAATCTGTTAAGGTAACTGAGAAAAGTCATGGCTTTTTTATGCGGTAATAATATGTTTCAATTAAGTGTTCCCATTTGGCAGATTTCACAATATAATACTTGTGATGCTAAATGAATATGTTTAAAAATAATGTGTTTATTGCGTCTTCATGGTATGCTCAATTCTGAGCCCCCTGGCGTGGTCCCCTGAAATATCTGCTACTCTGTGCACAATTTATTTATTTAGCATATTGTTTCTTATACTCGTGGATCGTCACATAAGATAATTTCCCTATTAAACAAGTCTAAATCTACAATTCTGTTTTCAACATTTAAGCGAGAATATTTTTGGGTTTCTTTATGAAGAATATTAATTGCAGAAATATTAGCGGAACTTTGGTCTGTTAACCTGACTATTAACTCTAGATCGCTTGCTAAAACTTAATCTTAATCCCTTCTTTAAATTATTGTTTTTAACGCCACAACTAAATCACATAATTTGACGGTTCTTAGACAAAAAATAAGCATTGTAGGTTGCTTTCGTTTTGTGTTGGAACCCCTCGACATAAAAACAATATGGTTTTCTTAAACTTAAAGCAAAATATGGTTTTCTTAAACTGTCCCCGAGATCTTCAAAACCCTCAATAAGATCATAACTATTTTAATAGAATAAACTGGGCGCTATAGAAATTTAATCAAAGAGTAATAAACAACTATATCTTGTAATAGCTTTTTTTGTTAATATTTCAACATTTAAAAAAATATGAATAATTCAGAATATCCTTTTGAATGATCCTTCTTTTCTAATGTACCAAAGGTTTTTAGTTTCAACTAATTTTGAATATTTCGATTTTTTTTTTAATATGCATAATTAAACTTAAATAGACCAAAAACTTTATCATCTTCTGAATATCTATGAACCTTTTTTTCCTCCCAATTTGTCAACATTTTCCCTAATGTTAAAATTGTACATTTTAAAATTATTGTTTAAATATTGTTAGCTATTTGAGCAGTGAGGAGATGCACTCAGCATTATCCTTTTTTTTAATCATTTATTTTGTGCAGTAATAATACTTTGCCGTTTGCACTCTTATCGTTCCAAAAGCGTATTCATATATAATCTCTTATTTTTTGTTATTTTTAATTGTACAACTACTCTTAATCAATTAAATGAAATTCAATCCAATGTAAATTGCAACCATAGCCTTGCATATTTTTCAAGAAAAGTGTAGTTCTGGCTCTACGAAATAGGAAGAAATTACACCCAAGAACTTTTAAAAGTTCAAACATGAGATTAAAACTGCTACAACAGTACCTATATATTATTTTTTATACATTGAACATTGTATTTGCTTTTAAGTTTTATGTTAATTTATATGTTATCTAATTGTATCTTGTTTTACTCTTTATGTATATATATATTTATACATTGAACAATGCATTTACTTTAAGTTTTACAATGTATTTATCTAATCTAATTGCATATTGTTTAACTCTTTATATATATTTTTTTTGTACATTGAACATTGCATTTACTTTAAGTTTTACAATGTATTTATATGTTATCTAATTGCATCTTGTTTTACTCTTTATATATATATTTATATACTGAATAATGCATTTCCTCTAAGTTTTGCAATGAAATTTATCTAATCTTATTGCATTTTGTTTAACTTTATATATGTATATATATATATATTTTTTGTACATTGAATATTGCACTTTGTTTACTACTATACCGGAATAGCACTGTCTGCTATAATATAGTAAAATACTAGTGTAGCAGGCAGGGTACCCAAATATATGTCTTACTTTAATTTATCTGATTATAACAATATAACACACTGTACTATGAATCAAAAATAAATAATTATTATAAATAATATTTTTAATTTGCATGAACTTAATGTAAAATAAATATCAAATAAAGATATATTTTCTATGTTATTATTTATAATATACTATAATAATAAAATAGTTTCCTTTTGTTTTTGAATCTAGAGAATTTTGTGAATTATGTATGTATGTTATGTAGGTATTAAAATATTTATTTTGTGCAGTAATAATTTTTTTCCATTTATACTCTTATCGTTCCATATGCGTATTGATATATAATCTCTTATTTTTTATTAATTTCAAACTATCAACCAATAAAATAATATTAAATATTTGCATAAACATACTGTAAAATAAATATAAAATCAAGATTTATTTTCAATGTTATTATATTTGATAATATAATTTCTGTATGTATAATAGTAAAATAGTTTCCATTTGTTTTTTTAATCTAGAGAATAGTTTTGTGAATATAATTAAAATATTTGTTTTGTCAGTAATAACTTTTTGACATTTATACTCTTATTCAAAAAGCATATGTATTAATATATAATCTCTTATTTTTTAATATTAAAAAAATAATAATAATTGTGCAAATACTCTTAACCAATGAAATGTGTAATATTTTTTAATTGCAAGAATATAATGTAAAATATCAAGATAAGACTTACTGGCATATAATTTTTTTTTTTTAAATAGAACATATTTTTGTTCTAAAGTTGCATTTTTCAGAACATAGTTCTGTGGTATTTCAATACAAATTAAATTAATCAACTAGAAAGATATACAGAAAAAATCTATCTACCAAAAAATACTTAGTTGCTGCCGAGATTCGAACCTGGATCTCATCCTATCCGGTGTAGAGCTGAATTTTTCGATAGATAGATTTTTTTCTGTATATCTATCTTTCTAGTAAATTAATTTAATTTGTATATAATTTTTATTTGATTATTGAATTTACTAATTAATTATCACCGTAAGCAAATATAACTTTAAATTTGTTTTTAGTTGCTGCTAATTTTGATCCAATATGATTAGGCATTTGAGCAGTGAGAAGATGCACTATCTATTATCATTTAAATTCTTTGTATTTCTTTTATTATGTTAATTCATAAATTTTTCTTATCATTTCAATCATGTTTGCGATTTATGTTGAAATAATAATATTCCATATCTAATCTCTTATTGTACCACGAGCATACTAATTTATAATATATTATGTTTTTTGTGAAAAACTTTCACGGTACTACTATTCTTACCAGTTAAATAATATTTTCTAATTGCACAAAAATAATGTTATAATATATGTACCAATTTTACAATCAATTCATGCATTACAATGTAACTTCTGTTCGTTTTTAAATAATTTCTATTTGATTTTTAATCTGTTTATATACCAAATAATTGTCTTAATGTATTTTACATGCAGAATAATTTTAATAATTCTTATCTTAATATATATATTTTTTAATTCCATAATAAAACATTGGCAGATTTTATAAATTTTCTGTTACTATTTTATTTTCTGTCATGTGTTATAAAGTTGTATTTTATTAAATAAATATTTTTTTTAACAGCTAATCTTTTTATTCTACACCACATTTTCATTTTCAGGGTACAAAATATTAAGATATATATTTAAAATTGGCGCCAATTCCACGTACCCCCTCCACCTATTTTAGTTCGCCCAGATCTCACGACTGCGCGGTTTTCAATTTCTTAAAGCCATAGATAAATTTGGCTCAAGCTAGCCATCTATCTTATCTATGGGTTACGTACGTATACATTGTGTGCCGACAATAGACCAGATAATCAGGTCTATTCCCAATCTCAAAGCAATTTCAATAACCATGATCTACACCGTTATTGTATAACATTGTATACTTCGTCAATTTTGACGTATTCTACGATTGAGTGACGTGAACCAAAGGTTCAATTTCAACGATTGGTTATGTGAATATTGCTAATGTTTGTTGTCTATACTTGTATATTTTATTTATGGTGTAGTCGGCTTCTGATTGGTCGATAACCAAATAGACATGAAAAAGGGTTGTGTATTCGCAAGCATCGATATCAGTACATGATTTTATTTATTCTGTTAGAAAAATAAACACGGATTATAATTTTTTAAATGTCTTATATACATATTCTTATAAATATACAAGAATTAATGATTTACTAAAATAAGTAAGCTGTCTCTCTGAAACGCATGGTTAATAAGTATTTTCATTGATTTATACCATGTTTCAAATTTTTTGTTTTAGCAACTGATTTAATTTGTTGATTCGCTAATTTGTTTTTACGAAGGGCACTTTACAAAAATAAAATAAAAGGGTATTTAACGATCCAGCGTCTTTAGTTGTTTAACATATTTTTTTAGATTCCGATCCGATGCGGGACAATGCGCTATTAAATAAAGGAACAGTTTTCACCTGTGTACTTTCTAATACGTATCGTTATTAAATATTTCCCATTTATATTTATGCTTTCATTATAAATAATCATCGGTCAATCGTACGAACTTTATTTAAACATTGAATATGGTGAAAAATCTATGCACGCCCATTCAGAACACATTTTTTTTCTAAAAATATATGTATATTTTAATTTTACCGTAAAATAACCAATATTCCGCATATAGTAATTATAATTAGGCATATAGTACACAGAAAGAAAAACACATCGAAATTGCATTAGACAGATATAATCAATAAATCCTTTTTATGTGTTTAATATGTCTGCATACATTAATAAAACATTATAGATCTATCAAAACAGTAACTATTCGATTAATAACATAAAATAAATATTAAAGTGGAAAGTAGTAAAATCTTTTTCACGTTATCTGTAGAAATAAAAAACAATCAGTCATTACTATAGGAATATAAAACTTATCAGTCAAGATGTGTACATAAAATAAATAAAAGCGTTAACTAAGTCAGGCGAACCAGGTGACCTTCGCCCACCTTGGCAATAATTAACCATTTCTTAATGTAGACTACACTTGATACAAAGTTGACTATTATCCTACCAGGTACAAGGAGAAATCCATGCGTCCATTCCTGCAATGCTAGATATTTCTCTACTAAGTAACGCTCAGTCAGGAATCTCCCACTCCGCCACTGTGGCATAGTCTAGTGCAGCGGTATATATACAGAAATTAGAACAGCAGGCGTTTCCTGTGAAACCATTATTTTTTCTATAACGAATTCGATGTTATCGAATAAATTACCCTAACAAGAGCAAAATGGTTATATTTGAAGT
>CM062858.1:26242124-26258038 GCA_031772225.1 Eubasilissa splendida | reverse complement strand
GTTGTAATTTTAGAACATAATTTTTTGATAATTACATATCGAAATATTTTTGTATTTGTGCCCATTTTTAATGAATATAATATGACGCAAAATGTAATAATTGTGAAAAATTTGAAGCATTATATTCAGTGTATTGTTACGACGTTCAACGGTATTCCGCTAGTGTTTATTTTGATAATAGAGTACGTCATTTCAACCTTAAATATTTTATTCCTTCAATATTAGATAAATTATTTTGTGGCCACATATTATTTAAAACAATTAATTAAGGAGAACACATTCTTATTGTGAAGTTGTAATTATTCAGAACATAGGTCTGTGATATTCTTTTAAAAATACTAATTAAACGTATTAATTAGAAAGATATACATATATAAGAAATTTTATCTAAAAATATATTGTTGTTGCTACGGAATTAGAAAGAGAAAATTCAATATGAAAGTAAATGGTTACCGTAATAGATGATTCACTGTCACGATTGTGTGTAGTCATATATTTTTTCGATGAGCAGATTGTAGATTTTTTCGAAAGAAACGGGGGGATTATTGAAAATAGATGATTCTAGAAACGGTAAACCAGATTGTGTATTATAATTAAAAAGATATATTAATAGATTAATAATTAGTGTTGTTGTTTTTCATATTTGTGATATATCTATATGGAACGAATGCGTGACGACGCGCGCAGGTTGGCAAGAATGACGCACGTGGAAGGGATAAAGGATCGCACCGCGGTCGGTGCGGTCTCTCTCGCCTCCGAATCGTTGTACGGATCACATATATTATTGATTCGTATAAATTGTATAGAAATATCAAAGAATAAATTCTATTCTTATATAGTACGCTTATTATTCCGTGGACCCAATCCCGCACACTAAGAGAACATCACTATAAGCTAAATAGTGGATACTTAACTAAGGTCAAATATCTTGGCCATATATTCGATGAAGATTGACAAGACGATGATGACATAGAACGATAGAGGAGACAGTTGAGCGTTCATGCAAATATGCTGTCACGGCGTTTCCACCGATGCAGTAAGGAGGTGAAGAAGATCATGTTTAAATCCTTCTTCACCACCACGTATTCCTGCGAGCTCTAGTCGAAATACAAACAAGTGACCGTTTCCGAATTCAGTACAACTCATACAGAATACTGTTCAGATTGGCTCG
This sequence comes from Eubasilissa splendida, assembly GCA_031772225.1. Classification (NCBI taxonomy): domain Eukaryota; kingdom Metazoa; phylum Arthropoda; class Insecta; order Trichoptera; family Phryganeidae; genus Eubasilissa; species Eubasilissa splendida. The sequence goes on along the minus strand of CM062858.1, from coordinate 26,256,867 downwards.
TTATGGCAGCGCATCTACAATGTTTGCCGAAGGCCGTGTACATGGATTCGTTCCGCTTCTGAGACATCGAGTTGCTGGCGTAAAGCTGCGGCTGGAGCTCAGCACCAACTCTCTAGTGCAAGTGGCGCTCTCATGGAAAGCTGGTTTCCTGATCAAATAATGGCAACGACTACAGAACTGCTACAGATACAATAACGGCCGTGACTGAAATGTAGTATCTATATTTTGTTTATATTTATATACATGTGTGAACTGTTTATTTATTTATATATTTTTGCTTTTCTTTTCATAACATAAATAATATTTCGTAACTTAAATGTATTATCTTTATGGCGAATCGGGTTTTCATAAAAAAAAACACCGGATCACGCTGGAATAAACGCATTATTATTATAATAATGCAATATCCAATTATAACAGTTTAATTCGGTGTACATTGTATTTGACTTAATATCGTACTTATATTACTTGATCGTCTGATAAATATTTTAAACAGAAGAGGCCATTCTCGAGTGAGATGTAAAAATAAAATATATAAAAATCTGATGTTTAACTGTAAAAGGATGCTTATATATTATAAAAGCTTTGACAGTGCTGAATGCCATTACCATTTCTCAAGAGTACGTTAAACAATTTGGCGAATCTTACCCTTTTGTAAGGAGCGTGATTAATATTTTCACAAATTTACAAATCGTCTGATGCACGCGTATAAGGCAAAAAGTCTGCCATTTGTTACCATCTTACGCTCGGGTCCAGAGCTATCCCACTACACAGAGAAGCCTCCCACTGCTCAGGGTTCTTAGTAAAACGGACTGTTCAATGCGTGGGGCACTACAGTTGGAATTTGAAAGAGTTTACGGCTTTTACCTCAATGGTATTTACATTTCGAAAACTGACATCGGGTAAAAGATTTAGGAAGTACTGGGACACGCAAAGAAAATCGCATGTTTTAAAAGTGATGTCTTTGATTAACAGTTATACAAAATACTTTGTTTAAACCACTATTTATTAATTATTTTACATGAAATTAAAAATATAAACATATATGAAAACAAAACTATAAAATGGTGAATAAGTAAGAACTAATATGAAAACAAATTTATAAGGTGACTATTTGCAAAGAGAATTTGGTTATTTATAATATTAAGCTTGCTAAATAAAAAAATATCCCAAATTATTTACAACCAGCTTTTTACACTAATAACAAATTAAAGAATTATATATTAAATAACAAGGATACGGACGATATTTAAAAAAAATCGGGGGTCTACAAATTAATTTGCAAAGATTGCAATTATTTTTATATAGGTAAAACTTGCAGAAATTTTGATGTTCGAATTAAAGAATATTTGAGATGCCTAAAAAATAATAACTATTCAGAATTTTCCAATTACCTTATGGAAACAAACCACTCCTTTGATATATTAATGGGTTTAGAAATTATACATACAAATACTATGGGTTTACAGTTAGATAAATTTGAAATTTTAGAAATAAGAAAAAGTATTAATAGCAAGCTAAATATTATAAATAACCAAGTACTCTTTGAAAATAGTCACCTTTTAAATTTGTTTTCATATTAGTTCTTACTTATTCACCAATTTAAAGTTGTGTTTTTATCTATGCTTGTATTTTTAATTTCAGTATACATTGTTTTCTGAAGATGATTCCATAGGTTTCAAAGCGTGTAGAATAATGAATTAATAGTGGTTTAAACAAAGTATTTTGTATAATTATTAATATAAAATGAGGCCACAAAGTAATTTTGCAAATATTGAAGAAGTTGAAATATTGTTTACAAGCCATGGAAATAAGATAAATACATAATATGTAGAATGCTTGAATTTGGACTTACAACACGGTTTAATGATCCTAAAATTTTAATCATCCTCCACACTGGTCGCTCATGATTGAGGATCGCAGTCTTCATGAACTCCCACTCCCCTGACTATACACCATCAGTTTTTCCAGTATCCTGCAAATATGAAAGCTATCACCAGAAAAATGCCTGTTGCTTTTTCTACTTGATTGGTCCAACCATTGGTAGACCTTTCTCTTTCTCTTTATCTTCTACAACAAGCACACGAAACCCAGAAAACTCGACACAAAATAATATATAATTGTTTCGCCTTTGTCAGATAAAGATTATTACCATTTCGATCAGTTCAAACAAGTATTTATAAATATCACAAATTTTTTAAGCCATTCGTTGTATCCGAACGCCGCGAAAAGACAAACACATCCGCCATTATGACAGCGTTTTGAAATTGGAACGTCCCGAGGCGGGAAAGGGCGGTGATAAATGGCTGACGTTAGTCAGGAATTGTTTCAGCGGTTTTTGACGGATCTTTGTCGATTTAAAAGGATGCGATATTTGAGAAATAACACGTCCGATATACTACAGCCCTTATGCAACCTTGTTCTACAAGTCGAAGAACAAGCGAGTGATTTATCGGGTTAAAATGCTTTGGTATTATAGCTGGATTCATCTTTCTGCTGGTTATCGGAATTACGTCACCAGTCAAGTGATCCTCAAACATGAATTTAGTAATACTGGGTTTATCTTGCCTCCGACACAATTGCTTTCTCAATGGATACTAACAATATACGTATTTATATCAGTAGTGTGTATTAGGCATGGATTTAGGTTATGCTACTAATATCGATGCTATTATATAAAAATACGACGGGGTGTATTGTTACCAAAGTTTTTATTCATCTGAAAGAAATACTCTTTACAATGCATGATTTTGTAAAAACAAAATTCCCTTTCTGAAAAATATGAATTTTACTACTATAGTGAATAATATATCCTTGGGAAACTCTTTAAGTTATTTAATGAAGGATTAAATATATTTTATAATATACAACATCACAACGCTCAAAATGTATTGAAACGCGTAAATTCAAGTCCACTTCGAGTATATATTTGCGTTGTTTTCAACACGTCTGTTCAAACCAAGACGTGTATCAGAACACCGCGAGAGACAAAATGTTGAGCGAGATGGTTTTAGTTGTAACATTAATAAGCGAAATATGAATAATTTGGGCGTGAACCTGTATACTTAACACATGTAATTTAGATTTATTTCGTAGAAATTATAGTTATGCATAGTTTTTTGATTATATGGAATGCATGCCGCTGTTGTGTATGTACTAACAACAACGTTCAGTGATGTGGTCCTAATTTTCGGTTCGCTGTTTTTCTCTTTCAATGAGCATCTACATACCGTTTTAAATATTTAGGTAATTATTGATTATGAAAATGAATTTTGAGAAAAATCTTACCAGTGTTCAAACGTCTTTGGATCAAAATTAAAAATATTAGTAAATATTATGACACTAATATTATTACACTTGAGATGGCAACAACTATTCAGAATTTTTCAATCACCTTTTGGAAACAAACCATTCTTTTGGTATTAACAAGGGTTTAGAAATTACGCATACAAATACTATGAATTTACAGTTAAATAAATTTGAAATTTTAGAAATAAGTAAAAGTGTTAATAGCAAGCTAAATATTATAAATAACTAAATCCTCTTCGCTAATAGTCACTTTTTAAATTTGTTTTCATATTAGTTCTTACTTATTCACCACGTTATAGTTTTTTTTATATCTATGCTTGTATTTTTAATTTCAGTATTCATTGTTTCCTGAAGAAGATACCATAGATATCGAAACATGTCGATTAATAAATAAATAGTAGTATTTTGTCTAATTATTTATATAAAATGATGACAAAGTAATTTTGCTAATATTGAAGAAACTAATATTATTTGTTATCTAATGTTAGTTATTATTTTCTAAGTATCTCAAAAGACCGCGGCTTACAAAAATACTCACGAAAAAAACCCAAGCGCTTTCTGATGAGGCAAATAAATTGAAACTGAGTTATTGTTGTCATTCAATTTTTGTCAAACTTCCAAAATTAAAAAAAATCATAATTGACTTCCACGGTTATAAATCTCTACTTGCAGAGTAAATCTACTAACTGTACGTAATAAGAAAATGATATATCGATCTTTGTGATTTTAGTTTTTGTTACGAATTTTCGGGATAATAAATTTCAGTTAGTTAATTTTATTTGGTATTTTTTTTCACTTGGTAGTCTTTAACAACCGATTCGGTGAACCATGGCTAAATTTAACAACCAATTCGCGCGAACCGGTGCATTCTGGTTGGATGACATCACTAGTCAAATTGTGATACATGGATATGATAAAGCGATTTGATGGCTACATTTTTATTGTCACATTTCTTAAAATTTTTAAATTTGTCATCAAAATAATATTATTATAAAAAAATAAGTATATATATATATACCCATTATGTGTTATATAGATTTTCGATAGAAAATTTTAGTATTCAGGTACCTGAATAAATTACGAGTAGAAAATGTTTAAGGAATATGTATAAATTCTGAACCGTTACGGAATATATTATTGTTGGAAATAATTACAAAATCATGTTTAGCTTTAAGTTTACGTATTTCGAAATAAATATTTGCAAAATTTATCCATTATTGATTTTTGATAAATCACCAAACAAAAAGAAGTCTGGCTGAAATTCGATGACCTTTAATTTTTTGTTTTCAATACATCATTTAGAATTAATAAAATATTTCAATTAATCGCATTATTACGAATTTTTTTAAATGCTTGTATCTCAGACATGGTTGAAATTAAACACATATTCCGTTAACCTTTTCGACTGGTGATTTACTCAAAAAATATTATGGACTAGGTCTGTTACGCTCCGTATTAAATAAATATTTATGAGTATAAGTCGCACCTTAAATTTACGGACAATTTTTTTTGAAAAATATTATTACTGAACATATAGAAATATTACTGACCATTGTCGATACCTGAATCTGTAATTTTTTCATAAATAAACAAATATAGTGCTATCTGACCGATTATATTTTTCGATAAATAAGCCTTTTCAAATGATCAGATTTGCACTAGTTCGACAGCAGTATGCCCAAACGTCATGTTTGATACTAGTGTCTAGTGTCACGCTCATCGACAGTCGTTTATCATAGATAGAACAGAAGATTAAAAATGCAAATATGTTTTACAAGTACTTAATACGCGAATATTTTATAACTTGCCAATTTGAGTCGCAGGTTTATTTTATTAAAAAATAATTGGGAAAAAAGTGGCGACTTCTACTAAAACTGCGGTAAATAATTTATTTTTTTATTTTTATTTTTTATTTATTTAGGAGAACACATTCTTAATTCTAGCGTCTACTATCAGATTCACTCAAAGGTATTTGAGATTCTGTAAAAATAAGGTAGATGGCTCTGTCAAATGATGGAACGATTGTATTGATATCAAAAAGGTAACATATAAGGTCGAAAAATTGTCGATAAAAATAGTGCCGCTGTAGCTTAGTTGGATAAAGCACCTCCCCCGGTTAGGGAAGAGATCCAGGTTCGAATCCCGGTAGCGCAACAACAATGTTTTTATTTTTCGATAAAATTGATTTTGTATGTATATCTTTATAATTAATATATTTAATTCATATTTAAAATAAATTTTTACCTATTCTGTATTGCGTAGATTTTCGCTGGAACACCCTTCTTGATTAATGTATTTCTCACTGAACTTTGATGGGCGTTGGGTTAGTTTAACTCTAAACTACTTGAAACAGTGTATTATTGAACGCTTCTGAATATGAAAGATATTGTGTTATTGATAACGTTTTGAAGTGTATCTGTTATTGATGATACTAGGGTACTGAGAGCGCTGTACACCTCATAGTTTGCCAAGTATTTCGCCGTCAAAATTATTCTGAAACAGTTGTCCTTTTCAATGTATCCAATTCCTATCGGTCCCTCGGGACGGTTCGATGAATTTATAACCATTAGATTCAATTATCGATGACTGAATGAACTTAAGATTAGACAAAATACAAATTTCTGTTATTATACAAGGCGCGTTTTTTAAAAAAGAAAAACAACATAATTTTTACAATACTTCGCTTACTTCGGACGCTATACACCTCAAACTACTTCTCAACATAGTCGCCGCCATTATTAAGACACTTGTCATAATGGAGCACCAATTTTTGTATACCTTCGTTATAAAACGACGCCGCCTGGGATGAAAACCATGTCTATACTACGTCCAAAACCAAAGAACCGTTTCAGGTAAAGGGAAATATACAAATCACTTGGCGCCAAATAAGAACAAAACAGAACACACTTGGCGATTAATGTCAGCTGGTCTCATGTTTCGTGCATTCGAGAAACGAATCACGGACCGTATCTCACAGTCGGCAGGCTGATCTATTGTCTTGAACATTTAAACCTACACTACAAGATGGCTACACTATGTGAATGTCTCCAACGTTGCATGTGGTGAGTCAACAGCTGAAAGGAAACTATTGCGCATTCGCAACGTCGCAACCGCACCGCTACACCGGGAATATCCGGCAACGGTACTTAACGGTAAAAATTGTATTTCATTTCCTCGTTATTCAAAAACATCAGACTGGAACATAATATTCACTTTGTATTACATTAATATAAATTATTAAGAGAACACATTCTTATTGCGAAGTTGTAATTCTTCAGAAAATAGGTCTGTGATGTTTTAAATATGAATTAAATATATTAATTAGAAAGATATACATATGAAATCAATTTTATTTAAAAATATTGTTGTTACGCCACCGGGATTCGAACCTGGATCTCTTTCCTAACCGGAGAAGGTGAATTATCCAACTATGCTACAGCGACAATATTTTAGCGACGAATTTTCGAACCTATATGTTACCTTTTTGATATTAATACATTTAATCGTTCCATTATTTGAAAGAGCCATCTACCATATTAATCTGATAGCAGACGCCAGAATTATCAATTCATTTTTATTGAATTTTGGACACATTGATACAACTTTATTATTAAGAGAATACATTCTTATTGTGAAGTTGTAATTATTCATAATAAAAACGAATTGATAATTCTGGCGTCTGCTATCAGATTACTTAAAGGTATTTGAGATTCTGTAAAAATAAGGTACATGGCTCTTTCAAATAATGGAACGATTAAATGTATTAATATCAAAAAGGTAACATATAGGTACGAAAATTTGTCGCTGTAGCATAGTTGGATAATGCACCTTCCCCGATTAGGAAAGAGATCCAGGTTCGAATCCCGGTGGCGCAACAACAATATTTTTCGATAAAATTGATTTTATATGTATATCTTTCTAATTAATATATTTAATTCATATTTAAAATAAATAAATTAAAATTAAAATAAGTTAATAAACTAAATTATTTTGCCACATTATTGTAACATTTTAATTTCACGGGCGATAAACCAAACTCCGCCGAAGAAATCGAAAACATTATATTAAAAAAATGTCGAGCTCAATGTTTTAGTTTGATGAAAATGTTACACGATACCTTGTTATTTCAAAAACAAGGCGTGATACGGATCTACTACTCCGCTACGTACGTATTTTTGTTAATCTAGTATTTAGCCTTTTTAATTCAAATCTCGTAGCGAGCGAACCGAAGGCTAATGGAGATGCTTTCGGTGAACACCGGATATTCCCCGCAATACGTACGGGGAGTTTTAATCTCCGAATTAAGCTCGCAATAGCTCACTCCCAAGCTGTTTTCGCAACATTTCTGGTTCGACAATACGTCTTTTATAACACGTGCGTACGGCGCTACTAACAGGGCTGGCTCTAAGTGTTTGGAACTGATTATAAGCTTACACTTCATCAAATACTATTTTTGGTTTGTTTTTTTTGTTGTTGTTTGTTTCTTATCATATTTCTTTCTTGTCATCAGCACGTATTTTCATTATTGTTGATGTCATTTTATTCTAATGGCGTATAAATGTTATTGAAAATATAAATATATATTTTTAATTTCATGCACATACCAGTAATTGAATATACGTGAAATTAAGTATTGGTGATAGGATTTCTACATACATTCTTGGTGGAAACATAAATCCGTTAGTTTATGACACATTTATGCAATGTGGGGGTAAAGACCTGCGTCCTTCCCTTTCACCGGCTAGTCAGTGAAGAGCACAAGATCCGCGGGTTTTTTACTTGGCGCCACATACCCACCTTATTTATGTCATATTCTGCCTTCATCCTAAAGTGGGAAAATTTTGTAAGTAACACCTGGAGGTGATAAATAAAAAAAATTATTCATTATAAAAAAGGCATCTAATCAGAAAAGCACAAGTACAAAAGAAATAAAATACAATCCACTTGACAAATCCTGAAGGGCGCGAGTTCGACGTCCTTCATGCAGGTGACAACCAGATGTTAAAGTTGATGGATCCCATCTCCTTGGCTCCTCATAATGATTGACCCTCAGCATCCAGGCCAACGCGATCGGATTCGTAAGCGGAATTTGTTGAAGATGATCACATCATAATGAAAAATGTCGCCTACAGTGATTTGACTAAATCAAAGGCGATACCAAAGATAGAAATCAAATGTCAAACACCAAAGGCAGAAACCAAAGGTAATATCCAAATGGATATCCACAGGGAAAGATCTTGTTTACTGTAAAGATTATTTACAATGCGATTAGATTAACCTTTACCATACCATGATATTTAATACCCGAACGCAGCCATGCTGCCAACTCGTGTTACTGTAAACAACAGTTAGAAAAAATGTTTTTATTACCTTAAATGGTTTAATGGCTTGAATTTACTTTAAATATTGAACACTCAATTTTGAAAAAATGATTAATTACATAATTTAGAGCATTCATAAAGTCCTATACAATGTGTCCTTCCTTCTTATCTCTCTTCATTTAATTAGTGAGAAAGAGATAATTATATTTGTATGTGTGTTGTTCTTTTTACTGTGAAAATAGTATGTGATCTCTGTCTTTCGTATCACAAATGGCATTTTTACCAACGTATTAATTTGACAACGGCGTGAATGGAAAAAAAAAATTTTGTACGATTCCCTTTTCATAATTGGTTTTTCACTAATCATTCCTAAGCGCTAATATTTTCTTTAAGATTATCTAAAATATTAATTTTATGTTGCATGTATTTTCCGAAATATTACAGGTTTATTTATGACGGTAGACCTGTGTTACTGCATGATTTGGGAAGGGTTAACAAGTTAATAGTAAATTATGCACTAGTGATTGAATAATACAAAATATTTACCCTCTGGTTATAGTGAATCGCACACAGCTGCATCTTAGTAACGCCGGTCGCGGCTTATTCAACCGCCCAAATCTGACAGCTTTCTCAATGATTTTGAAAACGAACCATAGATCCAACCGTTTTTATAACCTCAGAAACAGATACCAACTTATGGGTAACTATTTGTAAAATTCAAGGTACTTGACAATAAAATAAGTGACGGGGCAATTTCGTCACAGCAACAGTAAAAGTATTTACTCTTTGATAATTAAATTTTTGTGTAAATTAAAAAATACGTATTTTTTTACCTTAATGCATATTATATTGTCAGCGTTTAAATTTTCGTTCCAATCGAGGCATATTTAAAAAAAAAGTCGCGGAGCTATTTGATGGTTTCATAGGTCGAAGTGTTACTTATATTAAATTATTATATTAAAATAAGGTGCAACATTGTTGAGGATTTTGGCAGCCATGTAAAAACAATTAATTTGGTCCCCTGTCTGCTACTTATTGTAGTAATTAATTAATTAAAATATAAAAAAAAACCACACCATGTATCGTTGTTTTTTTTCTTATGCTTAGACAATATGCTCATACATTATCATTATTATGAACTATAAAAATAATATAATTTGCTAAGACTTCTGAGCCGCATATTAAAACTCCTTAAAGAAAATTTCTCAAAATTTTTACTTAGCAAATGAGTGTACTCTTTTAAAAACTTCCGTATTTTAGTAGCTTTCTAACGAAGTACAAAGTCATGATATATCTTAAAGAAATCTAAAATAAGACTCGTCTGTTAGGAAACGGTTGTGAAGTATTCTTTTTTTTTCTTTATTATAAAAAATAGATATTCGTGCACGGAATACGCATCACATTAATATTCTTCAACTATTTTCAAACTAAGCTAAACGCTTGTGCTATGAAAATAATATTAACATACTGGTCTCCTGGATTGAGGCTCGAACCCCCCGACTATTAGATGACTAGGCGATACACTTAACCACTAGACTTTGTGTAGGTAGATCTAAGCATGTTTTATATTGATGATTAATTTTTTTAAATAGACACTGTTCTGAATTCACAAAGAAATTCTTAACTAACTTATCATCACGCCGTTTCGCCGCGGGGGTAGGTAGATAGAATAGAGCGCCACACACTTCTGTCCTGACACACAGTTCTTGCCTCATCCACATTCATACATCTTCTTATAAAAGCTCGACAATAATTGAGGCTTCTAACAGTACCATTCTCTAGTATCTGGTTTATCTGGTCATGCCAATTCTTCCGCGGACGTCCTCTATTTCTAATGCCATCAATACTTGCGTCATATATCTTCCTTGCCATTCTCCCCTAATTGATCCGTTCCATATGACCAAACCACCTTAGTGATCCTTTCTTAATCTTACTCACTATATTAAGATCAGCTATACATTCTTTCTTTGTTTCTTCATTCTTTACTCTGTCATGAATGGATCTCCTCACATGCGTCTAAGCGATCTCATTTCCAATGCATTCAGTCTATTTTCGTTCTTCTTTTGTCAGCTCCAGGCCTTACTTCCATACATTAGTGTTGGTACCAGGACTCTATTGTGTACCACTAGTTTTACCTCGGTTGACAAGTTCCTATTAGCTATAAGAAGTTCTTAATCTACATTAAGGAACGTAAAAAGATATACATTATACGATATAGATATACATACACGTGAATTTCAGTGTACAAACGTAAGATTGACGATCGTGGGTACTGAATAAAATATGTAGTCACCATGTTAACAAGTACGATGAAAGTATACATTTGGTCACTTTTTGTCGTATATTTTTCTGAGATTACAAAAAATAATTTTATTCAATTTGTGTGGCGCACACATCAAAAATTTGTGTATTGCCATTGTCTGCATGCGAACCCAGAAACCCCGAGAAAGGCGAAGGCAGGAAAGCTGCAGAAAGAGCAGATGGAAACAGCCTAAAGAAATTAGTAATTCACAGGGAATGTACAAGAACGGAGAGCAGATAAATGGGCAAATGGGTTAAAGATATTATTATAAATTTATAATAAAGAAATATATCTTCGACCACCGTCAAAAATATCTTCTATCGAACGATGCATGTAATTTTAAATGGCTTTTACGGTAAAAATGGTTTTTCGCTAATTCCCGCCAAAATCGAAGTCACGACCAGAATTGGGAAGGCGCGCAATCTGGTGGAAGGATTTTTCATTCGAAAAATAAATTGGAATGTTTGTTTCTTTTGTTTTGGTATTGTGTTTTTCCAACGGTGCAATTAGAAGCGGGGATTGATTTACTGCCCGGAAAACCCAAGTAGGAAACCGTTAAAAACAACGGTCCTTGTGATATACACGATGTGTTAACAATTAAAAAAAGTTTAGTTTTAATTAATCTTTATAATATATTTATAAACATACATTTATTTATATTAAATAATAAGATAAAACATACCATTGAATATGACAAACGTTGTACTACAGTTGTATCATAAATCTTCGATAATATATATAAACAAATAACTGTATAAATAATAACATAAAACACTTTCAGATAAACTTTTTCTGAAACTTTTTGTTTTTTTAACAATATTTAATTCTATGTTGAAGCTATAAGATAAACCAACATATTTCATTACCTATAGTATCTTCTTAAGGGAACAACGTATACTAGTACAGTAGTACAACGTTTGTCATATTCAATGGTTCTTGTCAGTTTACATAATGAATACATTTAATTAAATTGTACATCTGACATGACTTAGTACATAACATAAAACATATTTTGAAAGGCACATATAATTAAAGTTATAAATTATATAGTTGGATAAAGAGATTGTAAACTCATTACAGAATATTCCAGAAAATTGTATATACTTATTTTTTATGGTTTTTATAGTCCTTATAGTTTTGAACATCATCATCTCGTGTTTACGATACATTGAAGATATTTGACTTCTCAAGTCGAAGATTTCACTTCATACGTAGTCTTCCAGATGTGAACATCAAGTTTTCATGTATCTTTTCTATATTGTCGCCTTATCACCTTCGAGGTTTTCCTCGAAGTCGCGTCCCTCGGGGGTTGTCTATAGTGTGGTGGTGATATCTGGTTCGTCGTATAAATTTTCCAGTTCACGGTTCCGCATGAATCCCACACAATAATGTTTGTATAATATATATTTTATAAATACGTATTTAATGACAGCAAGCCGTGTAAAAAAGTAACGATTTTTTTATAACTTTCTCAATAGTTTGAGCGAAACCGATAAATTATTTGATTAGCGCCAGTGCGGTGCGACGTTTCGATTAGTAAGCTCGAATTTTTATCATTCACGCTGTCCTGGTTGCGTGGAGCAACGCGCACCGGCTCAATCGCTCGGCAGCCTTCCACCCCACCCCACCCGCTGCGGGGCTGAATGCGGCAGGAAAATTATTACACGCTTGATTAATGTCGGCAGGGGGTGGATTCATTTTGTTTTAAGCAGCTTCGATTCATCGACAGGAATACCAACTATTTTATTTGTGTTATGGACTCTACTATTTTTGAATTATGTTTAATTTATTCGTAATAATTTGCAACACAAAAAATAGACAAACACTCAGATTTTAATACATACATATTAAATCATCATCATTATTCATTTATAATAATTATTCACAATAAACTATTTTATTTTTATATTTTAGTTGATTTTTATATAAATGATGGTTTTAAAAAATATTATTTTACCGTCATTATTGATGGAATATTTCTAGTATACCTATGAGTAATAATACAAGGTATCCCAAAAGTCTTTTTCATAATAATAAAATAATGGATGGGTTTAATAAAAACATGTTTATTTTGTAAAGTGCAGTCCCTGGGAATTTATTTCTTAAAAATTAAGTTTTCTAAATGTGATCAGTTATTTCGGTGGCACTCTTTTAAATGGGACGCAAAATTTCTAAGAACTACTCGGCACATATTCTCCGTGATCGCTACTATTTCTTCTCCGATATTTTCTTTTAATTAGTCCAGAGAGGAAGGATTGTATACCTTTTGCTTTAAGATAGTCCCATAAAAAAAAATCAATTGGTGTCAAGTCGGGGGCTACGTGGAAGTTAGTTTATCTCACCTCATTTTCCAGGGAAAATTACACAAATAACTGGTAAGGACATGTTAGACTATGAGATGTTGAAGATGAGAGACTGAATTCCTAAGGACGCGGCTAGCGATCGGCTTACCCCTCGCCCCTGTCAGCTCGTTGCGTTGATGCAGCCGATGAACCAAAATGAAAAATACTTTTGGATCACACTGTATTTGAACAAGAATTTATAGATGAATGATATCTTTTATTCCATTTATTTTATTATTTGAACAAATTTCGTCGTAAAAATTCAATATAAAAAAAGGAGTGCAATTTTGCATGGTTTATTTTCGAGATAAGTAAAAAATAATTTCCGCCAATAAGTATTTTCAGTGGAGTTAGATTTATGAAAAATATTGTATTCTGGCTCGATTTATAATAAAAATACTAATAATTTCCCTTTGCATATAAAACCCGCGATTTATACCAATAACGTCAGCAATTTCTTCTCAATTTTATAATAAAAATTAATATATTAGAAAAATACGGGATATATGAAATAACTTGTAGAGATTGCTATAAAAAATACAAACCCAAATACGAGAATGAAGGAACATCGCCGCTGTCTAAAAAATAACAACTTATTGGAATTTTGTAATCATATAATTAAAATAAACTATTTTTTTTTCCATTTAGTACCTTATAAAGAATTAACAATTCGGAGAAAGTACTAATTCGTAAAACACATTTTTGTTGTTGTTGTGATATCGCCGTCTTCAATTGGAAGCGGAGATCTGCCCATCCGCGTGCCGTTTGTGTGATCTCGGCGGCGATTGCAGGGGTGACGGAGGCGTCATACACAAGGTAAGGCGAGCAGTCCTTCCGAATCCCGATTCCGCGAGATCACTGGTCCTTCGATTGAAACTCCTATTCCATCACTGACCCTTATCCCTTATATCCAGGTTCTTTTATTTCCTTCCTTTCTCCCCCCTACGGCGATTCTGATTTATGACCGGAATCGACGTAATCCAATTCGCGGGACGCGCGACCCGGAGATCGCGCAATTTGTTCATTGGATCCTATCGGCGCGAGATTTATGTCTTCTTTACACTAATTAAAAACAATATCACATTTTGTAACACTTAACCATTACTGTCCATATTCCCATTAACGACTGAAACGTCCCCCTCCTTCCCAAGTTCCGCTCTTCTTACCAAACTGTATTTAATTTAGTTATCACCTGATTATGAGAGAGATTGCACTTCTCTAAATTATAGTCGTGATAGCATAACCCAACGTGTGTGTAATAGAAAGTTCAGTTTAGTGAAAATAAAATTAATAATGTTACACCACAAAGTAACTTCATGCAGTACTAATAATATCCATTTTCATTATTTTCATTCTTCAGAACTATATCTAGAATTTTTCCAACCTATTTCTCTCTCTCTCTCTGATCAATTATCTAAGTTTCATTTTCGTATAGCGCTATACTCCAGATGTAAGTTACAAGAATATTG
>CM062858.1:26133806-26242024 GCA_031772225.1 Eubasilissa splendida | reverse complement strand
AACAAGTATGTAAATTTGTTTTATTAGTGGGCTCCAGAAATGTTCGGTGGATGAGCACTGCTCCACCTGTTCCATCATCTTCATCTGGTTACAAGTATGTGAACGATCAGGAAGAAGATATGAGCTTTAAGGCGATTACCGACAGAGCGGCCATCACCGTGTTTTGGTCAGAATTGTTCCGAGGTGGAGCTGTCACTCTGGCCCACATTTTCAAGGTTCTTAAAATGTTGAGCTGTCTTATATATAATAACTATTTATTAAAATACATATTTTATGGTTTTGGAATTGCTTTTCATGCCATGTTATATTGGTGATAAATTTGTTTTACAGTCTAGATCGGAAATGGTGAATAGTTTTGGATGACAAGTTTTTAAATGATAAAATTTTTTATTGGGAAAGCCTCTGCAAAAACTTATGTCAAAAGCAAATAGTAGACATTATAATAGAGTTCTGTTGTATTTTTCCTTTATAAAGTTTAAATGACATTGACAGGAACCAGCCACTATCAACTACCCATTTGAGAAGGGGCCTTTGAGTCCACGTTTCCGCGGGGAACATGCTCTGCGCAGGTACCCCAGCGGTGAGGAGCGCTGTATCGCTTGTAAGCTGTGTGAAGCCATTTGTCCAGCTCAGGTAATCATGCCTATTCTCCAATACCAAATTCCCAACAGTTTTTTGGCACCTTAACAATCATATTTTGATTGAACATGTCATCAGTTGCAATAAACTGGATTTAATAGTAGTGGAACCAGTCGTAACAATATTACCAAATTACAATATTGTTATTTAAAATATATACATTGTATGGACATGAAGGTCTACATCTACAGTCTATTTTTTAATTCTAGGGGTTGTGGTTATTTAATATGATTGACTCCTGATTGTGTCAGAAAGTTTTGTTGATGTGAGACTGAAGCCCCTAACATCTTCTAGTCTCATGCGTGTTAGTGTATGTCGCAGCGTAGGGTGTCTGTTGTAACTAGAGCAAGGTATTTAAATGGAAAAGCACTTTGTTAAATGTTGGTGAATTATACAGAGGCAGTATACAGTTAAATGCGCGTATGTGGTTGAAAGCTGAAGTGTAGAGATGAGAAAAAATGATACTTTTGACTCACTGGTGTGATTGTTATTTGATAATATCAATGATTGAAAACTGTGACTGTGATCAGTTTCATTATTAATGCGCATGCATCACACGATATGTAAATTTATTTTTTGTTAAAATTCTTACCTAATATGTGTAAAACGTTTTGGCAGAATGTACTAGATGGCGCTGATCACGAGTTATAATCCATTCCTTCATAAATATTTTCGTCTCAAATGCGCATGCGCCAAATCACGACTCGCATTCAAATATGAACAAGTAATATTGTGACTGTCACTGTTTATGTACGCATGCGCGGAATCACGGTTAAGAATCACTGATACATCAAATATCAGTGCGGCTGCAAAGTGAGAGTCGTGATCACAATTTACAAAACCGATTTCGATCAGGTTGTCACGGGTAACAATTACTGATATAATATTGAAATATCAGTGCGGCCGCAAAGCGTGAGTCGCGATCACAATTTACAAAAACAATTTCGATCACGGATAGAATCACTGATATATCAAATATTAACGACAATATATAATATGATTATATATAAATAACTTGTAAAAAAATATAAATTATTTATAAAAATAAAAAAAAACATATAGCACATAACATTAAAAAAAATATATTTAAAAAAAAAAAAACTTATAGCAAAAAACTTATTAAAACTTATAACAAAAAACTTAAATTTTTTTTGAAAAATAACTTGTAATAAAAAACTTTAACAAAAATCTTTTAAATAACTTATAACAAAAAATATTAAAGAAACTTAAATAATAAATAACTTATAATAATCCATAATTTTTTTAAAAATAAAAATAAATTATAAGATTGTGCCTTTTTAATAATGACATCATGACTCAGATAAAAACAGAAAGTATGGTTCCATAAAAATGTTAACTCTATAATCCCATATAAAAAGAGAAAGTATTATATTAAAACAATTTTATAAGATTAAAAATATAAATTATCTTGAAGCTTATTCAAATATAATAACACTAATTACAACACAAAGAAGGCTTTAACTTAATTATTATTATAATAATTATCTTTATAATTTAAAAAATTTTGGTAGTAGAAAATTGCTGCAAATACACTTACAAAATGTAAAATGAAAATACAAACAAAATAAAATAAAGTTTTCAGCAAGTTAGCAAAAACATTATCAACAACAGATTCCAATAGATGGCGCTGATTCAAGTGATAATCAATTTGAACAGCGGAAACAGAAAATCAGTTGAATATTTAACAACAAAAAAAAGAATCACCAATCACGATATTACCAGGTATTCAATCACTGATAGTGAGTGTGACTAAAAAATATCAGTGATTGACTCACAATTCGTGATTTTGAGCTCATCACTACTGGAGTGGCTCTCTCGTGATATGGTTGGAAGATATCGATGAGAGGATGGTCTGCGGAGAAGTGGTTGCTAGGGCAGTGTCCGTCATGATGCATGTTGTCTGCTTGAGTTTCGGCCCTATGTGGCTGATAAGTGAGTCCCCTTACACGGCCATGTCTGTAGAGCGCGTGCAGAGCCACCACAGAATGTTCGGATTATAATGATACTCAACGATACTGCTGTTTTCAGAAAAGACTAAAGTATCTTGAGTATTTTCATGCCTTGGGTTAAGCCTTTTAGTTCCACCTCAGAGACAGTGATTAATGTCTGTTATCACCAGTCTCTGAGGTGTGAATTACATAAAATCCTTTATTTGACAATTGTTTCTTATACTCTACTAAAAATGTGATTATTAGTAGTATCACATCTAATGCTCAGGTCTTCAGTATTTTTTAACAGGCAAGGTTTACACAAGAAAGATAATTAGGTCTTATTATTGTTTGTAGGCCATCACAATTGAAGCGGAGGAGCGAGCAGATGGTTCACGAAGGACGACACGCTATGATATTGACATGACCAAATGCATTTACTGTGGCTTTTGTCAGGTATGTACAGTAAAATCTGGTTAATTTTTTTACAAGAGATTGATGTATTATAAAATCTCTAATATTATTCTAACTAACTTACCATCACACTGTTTCTCCGCAAGGCTAAACAGAGAATACCACTCTTCTGTTCTGGTATACCTCTCTTACCTTATTCACGTTTATACATCTTCTCATGCACGCTTGTTGATCCAGGTCGTTCCCGTAAATTTCACTTGCCCAAACCATCCAGCAACCTTTCTTAATTATATTGCTCATTTTTCTAACCCAAGATCCAAAATGTATATTTTACAGTTGATTAACTCCAGTAATTCGTAGTATTAGATAATTTTGAGAGCCTTGTGCTATAAATGCATGTTCTATCATATTTTTAATTAAATTTTTTATACAACGCAATGAAGGAAGTGTCATCACTCATAAACGTTCAGCCGTCGACAGCTATGCGAGCTGAATGACACAGCTGTGTTGCGTTCGCGAACACACCGCGCACGTTCATGTCCTACGCAAATGCAAGTTACGAACGGTGTTTCGAAAGTTACGGTCCAGTATTATAATATTTATTTCAAAATGCATACAACTAGAAGTGGGATGGAATTATTGGGATTATTTTAAAATACATACAAGTACAAATGGGATAGAATTTTAATATTTTACATTCATCACAAAGTAAAATGATGTATAAATGACAAATAAAAATCTTAACTAACTAACTTACCATCACACCGTTTCTCCGCAGAGGTAGGCAGAGAGGATAGAGCGACACACTCTTCTGTCCTGACATACAATTCTCACCTCATTCACATACATACATCTTTTAATATACAAGCTCGTTGATTGTTGAGGCTTCCAACAGAACCATCCTCCAGTATCTGGTTTATCTGGTCGTGCCAAGTCTTTCGTGGACGTCCTCTATTGATGGTGCCATCAATACTTGCATCACATTCCTCTTCTGCCAGGTCCAGCCCTCATTTCCATACATCAATGTCGGTACCAGGACTCCATTGTGTACTGGTAGTCTTGCCTCGGTTGACAAGTTCCCATTAGATATAATTTCATTCAAAGCGCTGTTTTGCAAGGTGTCTTGGTTTCCTCCTTCTCAAATACCATAACTTTCAGCTTGTTGACATTCATTATAAGGTCGCTTTCCTTGCATACATTATGGAAAAACATCATTTTATCTACTTTTTACTGTCTGTTGTTTTATTTTTTTTATTCTTTGGGATATTTATGAGGATTACAATGAATACCAGTTTAATATCATTAATATTTATTAAATAGTTCTAAAAATAAGATTTTTGAGGTTATGTTGTGCTCCGTTCCGGAATGCGAATGTTAAAAAAGTTTTTTTTGCAGTTGAAATCTTAAAGGAAAAATTAAAATTATGTCTTGATTATACGGAAATATTAAATATGATAAGTACAGTTCGATCGTTGCATTCGAAGCGGGCGGTAGTGTCGGTTTCTGTAATAATATTCGCGCGCTGTTTGTTACAATTCCAAGCGGGGTGACATTTCACGGATCTACCTGCAAAACGCTCAGATAAGACTGTTTTCGTTCCAATTTTATAATATTTTTGTTTCCAATTATTATTTTTATTTTTTATTGTACTAGCATAAGAAGCAAGCTCGTATCGGGGTATACGGCTTGCTCTTTCATTTGTGTCTATTATTGTTATATTATCTTAGATCTAGGCTCATCTTATAGAATTAGATAGTAGTTATTATGGTTAATATAGCCAAGCCCCCGGACCCTCCGGATATTAGTATTAATAAAAGACGTCGGGAAGAAGAAGAACCCTGCACTCCAGATATGTTACCTCCGGACCCAACAACGACAAATATTCAGATTGACGACCCAATAATTATTCCTACGATTGATTATCCAATACATTCCCTTGGCCCTTTCCTGGTTCTGGTCCAGGATAAAGATCCCACTAAATCCCTTCATCCCATGAAAATGGGAAGTCTCCTGCTCAAGAGTAGAATTTTTAATATTGCTCCCGGAGGTGTTAAATCCGAGGGTCGAAACAAAATATCGATAACCTTCACTAACCCGACCGCGGCCAACACATTTATCAAGTCCTCATTTCTGGTAATTAACAACTTAAAAGCCTATATTCCACGATATAAAGTTACCAAAATGGGTCTGGTACGCGGTATTTCCACCGAATTAAGTGAGGAGGAAATAATTGAACACGTATCAGTTCCTGCTCAGTTTGGCAAGGTCCTGAAAGCAAGGAGACTTAACTATAAAGATAAATCCTCTGACACTCCATCATGGAAACCCTCTCAAACTGTAGTCCTAACATTCGAAGGTCAATCCCTCCCCGAATATGTATACCTTTTTTATAACTCCTTACCTGTCGAGCTCTATTTTTACCCTACAATTATTTGCTACAGATGTTGTCGGTACGGTCATACGAAACTGCAATGTCGCTCGACCCCAAGGTGCTATAAATGCTCAGAAGCCCATCTCGGTGAAAACTGCTCAGTAGAGGCTAATAATACTTGTATTCATTGCTCAGGAAATCATTCGGCGGTAAGCAACGTTTGTCCCGAATTACCAAGACAGAGAAAAATTAAGCAAGCCATGGCTTCACAAAACCTGTCTTATATTCAAGCTTCCAAACTGTATCCAACATCTTCAAAAAGCTTTGCAGACGTTACAGCTAATAAAACCCGTATTGCCATCCCGACGCCAATCCCAATAACCCCAGCATTCAAGCCTCATAATATGCTTTACAAATACAAGGCTATCAACGAAGTTGAAAAAAAGTCAACTTCTTATTATGAAAAAAAAGCTCACGATGACTTACTATCTTACTTTAATGGCCAGCCTTCAAACCCGTCGGTGGGATGTGCCATCCCGCCATCAGGATCTTCAACTTCACCCCCAGTTCATCAAGAAAACCAACCCAATAATATTACAAACTTAATCACCTTAGTCGCTCAAATCTTGCTTTCTATAATATCTAGCTCCGAAAATATACCGTCCCACGTTGCCAATTTTCTTCCTCTACTTAATTCATTAATAAATATTAACCATGACTCACCAGCATCAAACCAACTCTAGTGCCCTCTCTCTAAACATTCTGCAATGGAACAGCAGAAGTGCTGTCTCCAATAAACATGAGATTGTACATATCCTTAATTCATTTAATATAAAAATCGCTGCGATATCTGAGACATGGCTGAGACCGGGTATTGATTACTCAATGGCTGGTTTTTCCATTCTCCGAGACGACAGAGTCGATGGTAGAGCGGGCGCCGCGCTACTAATTCATTCGTCTCTCCCTTTTTCAAATATTCCCTTACCAGTTCAAACAAATACTCAAATAGTTGCCGCAGATATTAACGGAATTGGTTTTGTCTCTGTATATATGCCTCCTCATACTCCTTTTATTCCTGAGTTCTGGTCCTCGATCATTGCTTTAATGCCAAGTACTTTCTTTATACTGGGAGACTTCAATGCTCATTCCCCTACATGGGGAAGTAGCTTTTCCGATAGATCAGGAAACCAAATTTTATCTTTTATCGACGACTGTAACCTCTGCATTCTAAACGACGGTTCTCCTACAAGATTGAATGCCCCCTCGCAGAATCCTAGTGCGGTTGATGTATCAATATGTACTGCAAACATTTCCAGTTCATGTAATTGGTCAATATTACATGATCCCCACTCGAGTGATCATTTTCCAATTATTATATCGGTGCCTCTATATCCAATGAAATCTATAGTTAAAAAGTCCAATAAATATAATCTAAAAAAGGCTAACTGGTTAAAATATAGTGAAATTATAAATAGTAACATTGAAAACATCCCAGCCATAGGAACTTCGCTCGATCCTCAAACGCTCTTTTCAGAAATATCGGTCATAATGTATTCAGCAGCGGATGCAGCTGTCCCGAAAATTAAACCATGTTCCAAAAAGTCTCATAAAAATCCATGGTGGGATGAGGAGTGTTCACAGGCTATTGAATTGAGAAAGGAAGCGATGCGTAAGTATAGAAATGATATGAGTCTAGACAATTTTCTTAATGCCAAAAATATTCAAGCCAAGGTCAAGAGATTATTGAAAAAGAAAAAACGAGATGGATGGTATAAATTTTGCTCGTCTCTCTCTCCTGATTCTCCCCCCTCCTACACATGGTGCATGATTAAAAGATTTCGCGCTTCCTCATGTGCTCCTAAACAGTCTCCATTGAACTCCTTGTGGATTGAAGAATTTGTCAATAAAATAGCTCCAGCCTATGTCCCTAATCACAGTGAAATACTATTTCCAAAGTCAGCTTTAAATCACTCTCCTTCTTCATGGCTGGATGCTCCCTTCTCCATGGAGGAATTATTGATAACCCTTAAAACTGTATCTGACTCCGCTCCTGGTGTTGATGAACTATCTTACTCTTTCCTCAAAAAAACCCCACCGGAGTTTCATAAATACTTATTGGGCATGTTTAATTCATGCTTAAATTCAGGAACAGTTCCCCAGGAGTGGAAAACCCAAAAAATCGTACCCATTTTAAAACCTTATAAAAACCCCAACCAAGGACAATCGTACCGCCCAATCGCCCTGTCATCGTGTTTTCTGAAAATTCTGGAACGAATGCTTAAAAATAGATTAGAATGGCATATAGAACACAATTCTCTTCTATCTCCGTTTCAGTTTGGTTTTCGCAAATCCCTTTCCTGCCTGGACAATCTAAGTATTCTTATTACGGACATTCATGCATCTTTTGCAAAAAAACAACTTATAGTGGCAGCATTTATAGATATTAATGCAGCCTATGACAATGTACTTCTACCTCTGCTTCTGGAAAAAATGAAAAACCTTGATATCCCAAGCCATCTCGCACAACTAATACACAATATTTTTGCTGAGCGATCCATTGTTGTGGACGGCCCGGAAGGGATTATTAAGAGAGTGATTTCAAGAGGCCTCTCCCAGGGCTCGGTATTGAGTCCTTTACTATTTAATTTGTACATTGCGGACCTCATAAGTAAGATATCAAAAATATGTAACGTGTTGAACTTTGCGGATGACTTTGCTATTTATGCTTCAGACAACAATATCGATTCTGCGATCAGCAAACTATCTGCTGGTATTAACTTTCTAAACAATTGGTTAAAGTGTAATGGTTTAGACCTATCGCCTTCGAAATCTCATATTGTTGTCTTTTCGAGGAAACACAAAGTCCCTCCCGTGTCAATGACCATTGATAACGTGAGTATCCCAGTCAAAAACCAAGTTAAATTTTTAGGCATGATTTTGGACAGAAAACTTTCCTGGAAATCCCACATAGATATGGTTCTAGCTAAATGTGAAAAAAATATTAATATTTTAAGATCGGTTTGTGGAGTATGGTGGGGATCTCATCCATCTACCATGAAACTCATATATCAAGCCCTAGTACGAAGCCATTTGGATTACGCTAGTTTTTTGTTTGATCCTTTACCAGCTTACCTTCAATCCAAGCTTGACAGAATCCAGTCCAAATGTTTGAGACTTATTTTGGGAGCTATGAATTCATCTCCAATCAATTCTCTACAAGTGGAATGTGCAGAAATGCCTCTCCTTATTAGGCGACAATATTTATCGGATAAATTCTTTCTAAAAAGGTGCAATTTTATTTCCCACCCACTATTAGAAAAGGTTTCCGCCCTTTCCTCTTTGATAGACTCACGGAGATACTTATTAAATAAATCTCGCCCAAACTTATGCAATAGCTTATCCTGTTTAAAAACAAAATATCCCGATTCACCTCGCTATTCTACTCTTCCAGTCTATTCTACCCCTTTTCGTGCTATATTTTTCTCTCCTAACATGGATGTAATCTCTGGACTAGACAAATCAACCCAGCTAAATGAAAATCATGTAAACAAGTTGTTTAATAGTGTACTTGACTCGAAGTGGCTTAACTATCTCCACATCTTCACCGACGGTTCTAAACTTTGCCCTGAGGGCTATTGCGGTGCTGCAGTTTCCATACCTCAATTAGGAATAAATGTGAAGGTTCGACTTCCTGCGGATTCATCGGTTTTCTCAGCAGAATGTTGGGCAATTAAAGAGGCCTTGGACATCTGCGTTCTCCGGAACGTCGATAAGGCTGTTATATTCTCCGACTCTCAAGCAGCTCTTGAATCCCTCTCTGCTAATATGAAAGTTTGGCTAGACAATGAGATAATCTGTTCCATCAGAAGATGCCTATTTGATTTGTACAGCAACAATAAACGGGTGTCATTCGTTTGGATCCCTGCACATAAGGGAATTCAGGGAAATGAATGTGCTGATAAACTGGCCAAGAAGGCTACTCTTTCCGGAGTTTTTCCCCATCAATTCCATATCCCGATGTATGACAAACTTAATATTGTAAAAAAACATACGTATTCTATCTGGTCTGCACAATGGATGGATCCAAACAATCACAAGGGTAATCGTCTTAAAATAATCCAAAGATATATTCCCCGCACCCCTTGGTTCTCCAACAGGAAAGTCTCTAAAAGAACAGTAGCAAATATCTGTAGAATGAGAATTGGGCATTGCCAGGTGGCCTCACATTTGTTCAGAATGAACATAATAGACTCCCCAATGTGTGAATGTGGTACCGAGGAGGAAACCCTTGACCATGTCTTTTTTGCCTGTCCATTGCGGATCACTGGTTTTTTTTATAATGATCTTGTCAATGGTGATTTTCAACTTCCGGTTAACTTGTGTCATCTTCTTTCCCTCAACTCGCCTCATTTAAGCTATATAATAGCAAATTTCCTGAATGTCAATGGTATTGACTTGTGATGCAATGTTCCCTGTTCTATAGGATTGTTGTACTCTTTCTATAAAATAATGTTTAGACTTGTTTAATGGCACAAGTCACTCTTGAAGGGTGGATTGCCTATTTGAAAGAAGAAGAAGAAATATGATAAGTAATTTAGGTTGTGTAATATTCCATAGTGTACACTTTACATTTTTCTTTACTTATAATTCTTTCCTTTGATTTTAGGAAGCCTGCCCAGTGGACGCTATCGTGGAGGGACCTAATTTTGAGTTCTCAACAGAGACCCATGAAGAATTACTGTACAACAAGGAAAAGCTACTTTCTAATGGAGACAAATGGGAAAGCGAAATTGCCTCCAATATCCATGCTGATCACCTTTATAGATAAATATTCTCTGGTTACCTTAGTAAATTATTCCCTAGAATGTAGGGTAGATTTTCTGTGAATTTAAACAAATTATTAAATTATAAATAAATTTTATTGTCAAATATTAAAAGATTTATTTTTATTTTTCAACCATTTTTTGGGGTACGAAAAATAAAACTACTAAACATTTTAAATGTACATATTCACATTTTCATTTAAGGTTTATATTTCAGAATCAAAAGTGACAAGTAGAATAAATGTTTCAGTATAACTGAGTAAGGACTAGCTATTGTAGAAGTTGGCAAAAATGAGTATAAATAATTATATCTGGATTCTCTATGTAAAAAAAAAAAGCTTTGGTTTGTTATTCTAAGGGTCGGTTGTGTGATTAGTAGTAAATTTTTACCATGGTAAGTTTTTACTATAGTAACTTTTTACCATCACCCGTGGTAAAAAACGTTTTCGAATTGTTGGTACATAAAATTTACTATTGTCAAAGCATAGATAAGAAATCTCGCCTCACAGTGTGGCAAGACAAATAATCATGAAATATGTTTTATTCACATCTGCATTCTAAACCTGTTACTTTGGTGGTGAAATTTTTTCAGATTATGTGCTAATGTATGTTAAACAACGAGATCATCATCGGACAAACTCTCATCATGAATATAGCGGGATATTGAATGATTAATTGTCGTATACTGCAACTTTCAAAGTATCAATGTGACAGATGGCTTTTGAAACAGCTGCAGAGTCAGCCATATTTAACCAATGATTTTCAGTTTTTACCATCCGATATTCGAGAGTGAAATTAGTTAACCATTGCATTTTTTACCAAGGATCAAATAACCTGTTTTTGTAATTTTTTTACTTTTATTTAATTTTAGGATTTTTTTACCAGGATAAAAAGTTACTTCTGTCATACAGCCGGCCCTAAGGCTTCTTAATATATCTATATTAAAGTGTAATAAATCAATTACACATTGTAAATATTTCATTTATCTCAAAATAAGTTTTAATTTGATATACATACAAATAAAGTAAATTACATTAAGTGATGAATTTTTATACAAACCAATAAAAAGTAGTATCATTATCAATTTAAAACATTAGAGGTATATTATAGAAACATCTTCTAACAGTAATTTTGAAACATTTAAATATTACGTTCAGTGTACAGCTTAAAACTGTCATAATATTGGTTATTAATATACAGTAAAACTCAGTTAATTCATAACCCTATATTTCATATTTTCACAGAATTTGAATACTCGAATACCTCTCCGGGTTCGAACTTGAAAAATTGCGGGAAAATAATAAGCTTCAACCAACCAGGCCAGCGAGACATGAAGATTTAAAAGTTTTTAATTATTTTTCACGCGCATTTTAAATATTCTAATTCAGATGAAAAGGTGTGTTTGATCGCCAATCAAATTAATGTGCGTGATTTTGTTGCCTTGAGAGACTTCCGCGTCACCACACACCTTTCTTTTTCGGGAGAAATACATTATTTGATAAACATTTCGACACATAAGAAGCTGAAATAATAGAGTTATCATGTTTCAGTGTGAAAATCGCGATGTCAACAGCGGCGGCGCACACTAAATCGCGGACGCAGTAAACTAACGCATTTTTATAAAAATATCATTCTAATGTTGCCTTTAAAAAATGTTGTTCTCATTATTCGTAATTCGGATTGTTTTTAAATTTCGGTCCCGTGAGTTACGAATTAACGGAGTTTTACTGTACATATAAACAATAACAAAATTAAATATATTTTGGACAACATGATGTGTTAACATACTACAAAAGAAATAAAAATATATACTATATAAACATTCTATACATTGAGGTAAATACGGTATAAAAATGCAATTACGTACATATTTCGAAAATGTACATTCAGTCTTATAGTGTACAATATAAAAGCTAATTTGAGAAGCAATTTCTTATAACATCTGTGTGCCTGTTATTAAACTGAATTAATAAAGTGGTTTCCTTTGTATATTCAAAAGAGCACATACTAAACTATTTAACTAAAAATTATACAGTGGAAATAATTTAATATAAAATTATGGTAACTGAATTATATTTTAATGTTAAAAGAAATGGTACGTACCGACATAGTCAATTTAAAGTTAAGTCATAAACAATAAGCGATTCAATGACGTTATAGCCGATAGGTAATCGGAGTAATGTTTAAAATGATAAGGGTGTGCGGCAAGCAGCATCCTTGTTATTATCAGATGCTGGCCTAGTCAGAAAGTTGAGTTATAAACAATGTGGCGGTTGGTATATTATTTTGTTCTTCCAAGATGTAAACTCTTTTAATTTTAAGCGCATATGTTTCATGTTAAAATAAAATAATGTATATGAAATCACATAACATATAGCATTTTGTAGGGATTAGATTTTAATTTTTCAATGATAAATGTATTCATTAATATCAATACAGGCAGCCCTTGATTTACAAACACTCGCTATAACAAACATCACAATTTTCAGATTTTTTTTATTTACGTATCGCACAAAGTTGTTGAACTCAAATCGTATCGCACAAATGGAACTCAAACTTGAGTCAGCCGATGTAAGAGCTGTTGTAAATATGAATTAAATATATTAATTAGAAAGATATAAATATAAAATCAATTTTATCAAAAAATATTGTTGTTGCGCCACTGGAATTCGAACCTGGATCTCTTCCTAACCGGGGAAGGTGCATTATCCAACTATGCTACAGCGGCAATATTTTTAGTGACAAACTTTCGAGCCTATATGTTATCTTTTTAATATTAATATATACATTTAATCGTTCCATTATTTGAAAAAGCCATCTACCTTATTTTAACAGAATCTCAAATACCTTTGAGTAATCTGATAGCAAATACCAGAATTATCAATTCATTTTTATTAAATTTTGGACACATTGATACAACTTTATTATTAGAACACATTCTTATTGTGAAGTTGTAATTATTCAGAATTCATTATTGATACTGATTAACTTTAACGTTAACTTATACAAATGCATCGTATATGCAAAAAAATCATATTTAGATTTTTTGACGCATAATGAATAAAAACATATAACAAACAACCTCAAGGGACGGAATTCGTTCATAAATCGAGAACGGCCTGTAATAAGAAAAGTACGGTTAGATTCTATACATATTAAAATATTATATTTAGTCCTATATTTTAATATATTCTTAGCCTATCTAAGCGTATACTTGTCAACATTTAATAACATTATGATTAGATCCCAAAATCATCGAGGTATGGTGTTCTAATTGTTCGGTCACTCCATCTATATCTTGGTCAGCGTCAATTGTAATCACTTTACAACACACTTGTTCAGGTGTATTGAGCCAAGTTTCATATGAAGCATGAACCTAGAAGAATACGTCGAATTTAATAAGAAACAATTTTTATTATTAAAAATTGATTTTCTGTTAAATTCGCTTTAATGTGAAATATTATTTTATGGAATCGTTCTACCTTCTTAGTATGTATGATGTAAGTATTTAATGTTACAATACGGTAAATTTATGTACATATAAGTAGAATATAAATGCAACAGATTTATTTTACCAAAATATTGTAATTCTTTTCAGATATAATAAAAAACAATACAATCGATACACTATTTATGATAATAATTTGAATTAAGAAATTAAAAAAAACCCTAATCACTGAAAAGATACAAATATGATTCGTTACATAGAAATATTTGCGACTAGAGCTACAATAAACAAAATATTAATATTAATATTACCTACAAAAGTGCATATTAGCATATTTTGTGTTTGATTTTATTTGTGGTCTCTGTGAGAGAAAGGGACAGCTAAATCCAAATCTAAATATTGTTTTGGTTTCTTGTATTGTTATTATTGTTTGGTTGGACCCAAGATTGGTCCGATTTTGTTTTGGCACCCGTGGCAGAATAAAAAATGTACCCCTTACATAATACAAAATTTGTACCTTATTCTTGAAAAAGGAAGGATTGAAAGAAAGGTATATGGGTAGGTATGCAACACGCAACATATTCTAAAGAAGATTAAAATATGTGCCATTTTCAAAATAGTTATTATAAATATTACAGGCAATAAGCATTAACCCATTGACTGCCGGCTGTTTTTGGGAACATTATCAATCCCGATTATATATTATTGCTCAAGTACACATTCACCACAAAGGTTGCGGAGGACACCGGCGACACTGATACGAATAAACACACCAAGATGGTCCACCCTTGGGCTTCAGCGGCGCCTAGCAAGACAATGTAATAATGCCCATGGGCATGATCAGCAACACATCCTCGCTTTGAATAAATTGGTTAGAAATACATGTGTCCATTATATGGGCCTGATTTATTTTGTGCTTTTTTTGATATTTTCTTTATATTTAAACATTTTGTTTAAATATATGTTTTATTTATATCTTTATATAAAAACATTTTATAAACCAGTGGTTTCGAGCATTAAATTGTCACTGGTTCTCAACAGAGACCCAGAGGCTACTACCCTTAGTTTAAGCGCCGTAATAATCACCGAATAATTTAGCAATAGTTATGAAATAATATATCACAACAAATTAGAATTTTCAACATTCTAAGATAAGAGTTAATTTAATCTTAATTAATTAATTAAATAACTGATGGATGTTTCTTAAATAATATGATTTATTTATCCTAACTAACTTGTTTGAGGTAGTCGAGCGGAACGGTGGATTCCTCACTTCGTCCTCTCTTGGTCATCCTGTGAAAAACTATCTCGGGTGTACTGCGAAGATATACTGAAAAATACAGAGGAAATCGGTAACACAAAATGAATAATCTTGTTAATTTAAAAAAAATTATATGTGTAGAAACTGCGAAGAAACAGAAAGGATGACAGATGAATTACTAAACCTCGTGGAAATAAAAAGAAAATACAAAAATCAAAATTTGAAAGAATACAAACTGAAATTAGAGGGAAAATCAGACAAGCAAAAGCTGATTGGCGTATTTAAAAATGTACTATAATTGTAGTCCACAGTGATAAACACAACATATTAAGGGTACCCAAAAAGGCCACATTTTTACCTGAATAACTTTGAGTCAGTTGTAACTTATTTGTAATCTGGATCATCTGATCATTACTTTCATTCGCTTTTTAAGCACTTACACACCACTATTTAATCAATAATTTTTTTTAACGTGAAAATGGCAATTTGAAATGTAGTTTTTCAGAAGGAATAGGACTTGGGAACCATATCGGAATCGGAAGTTTAACAAAGTATCGGGAATTGTATTGGAATCGTTCCATCACTAATGATAATCAACATTTGCTAAACAGTGAGGCACGAGAAGAAGAAGAAGAAGTTAAATAATATAAAGGTAAGTACAGTAAAACTCCGTTAATTCGTAACTCACGGGACCGAAATTTAAAAAAAAATGAAATTAATTTTTATGAAGGCAACATTAGAAAGATATTTTAAAAAACGCATTTATGTTTCCACATTTTTGCGTACGCCGCCGCTGTCAAAACCGTGATTTTCATACTGAAAAACATGGTGATTATTATTTCAGCATACAGAAAATACGAAATATGGGTACACAAATTAATGGAGTTTTACTGTATACAACTCTGTTATTATTCCTCAGATCAACTACTGCAGCAGAATTTTGTTTTTGGCTAATGAAGAAGAAATGCAACAATTGTCAGTGTTGCAAAATAAAGCTTTGAGAATAATTGTCAGAAAAAATAGATATACTCGAATTAGTGCAATGATGAAAGATCTGAATACGATGACCTTTAAGCATGGTTCCCTTGGAAAATGTATTAAGAGGGTCTCACTGTATTTGTTTTCAGATGAAATGTGATTTACTATATTTTGCGTACTCACCTATAAGATCCAAACCGATGTCCATATGCTTTTCAACAAAATCAAACCAACCGACCAGCACTTGATACTCGCAATCTTGAAGAAATTTATTTCTTTTGGCGTTTTCCATGAAGCAATACCTGTTGTTCTGAACCGATCTACAATGAGATATAACTTTACTGATTACAAATACATAACTCATTCTCAGAAATGACATTCTAATAACTTCTCATTTAATATTCACTTAATTTATTTATCCACGCAATGCTGACGCTCAGGCGCATGTGCGCAAAATCTATGTATGATAGAGTGAAGAATGAACAAATTAGGAGCAAATATAGATCCGTTTATAGCAGTCAATAGAATTAAGGAAGGTGGCTGAGATGGTTTAGGCATATGGAATGTACGAGTGAAGAGAGAATGATAGGAACATACATATATGAGGAGAGTGCTGAAAGTAATGATGAGAAAAAATGCTACTCTTGACTCACTGGTGTGATTGTGATTAATTTTCGACAATATCAGTGATTGAAAACTAAGAGTGTGATCACAGTTTCATTACTAATGCGCATGCTCCGCTCAATATCACAATATATGAAATAAATAAAAAAAACGTAATTTTGAGCGTATTTAATTATATTATTCAAATTTAATTTGCGTAAAAAACACATTCTAGTATATATAATTTAATATCATCACAAATACAATGAAAACCTTTAAAAAAAAAAGTGAGTTTACTTTTCGGGTCAAATTATCAGCGTTTCGCGTCTAATGTGTAAAATGTTTTGGCAGAATCTACTAGATGGCGCTTATCACAAATTATAACGTTATTCCTTCATGAATATTTTCATTTCATATGCACATGCACCGAATCATGGTTTTAATTCAAATTTACGTACATAGTAACCCCCTCTTGTGCAAAGTATTGTAATTAACTAACAGGTCATTTTTAGTTATTCTAGTATTTCGCATACATTTGATACATTTTTAAGTGGCAATAATTTTTGATATGCTATATTCTATTATGTTCTATTGAACATATATAACATATAAATTTTTACCTTTCAAACATCTTCACTTCGGTAAGTTCTGATACAGGGGGACTAGTCTGGATCTGCAATCGAGTGAGATGGACATAGTGTTGAAACGGGAAGTTCCATTTTTCCAGATCGGAATAAAGCAGACCCAGTAAATTATGACCATACACATCTCTCCATTGCTCAATCGGTTCCTAAAACGTGGACAATACTCATTCAATATTTTAGCACAGACATCGGTCGAAATAAGGAGACAATGAATATCTTTTACATTATGGGCTTATATGATCTTATCAGAAAAGCTAAATAAAGGCTAACGTGCTTGTGATCTAGTGGTTACGATACTCGCATAGTAATCTAGTGGTCAGGGGTTTGAGCCTCGTTCCAGGAGGCTATCAAGTTAGTCCTATGTTTGCAGCATAAGCGTTTAGCTTAGTTTGAAAAATAGTAAGAATATTGATGTGCATCTCTCTGTACAGAAAGATAAATAATAATTTGATAGAAAATAGCATAACAAATAAAAAAAAAAATACCGGATGCACTTCGACCGTGTCCCATTTCTTGAAGAAATTAAGGCAAGTAGACTTTCCCGAGCCGATGTTACCTTCTATGGAAACTCTAAATGGTCGAGTTTTTAATTTCAATTTAGACTCTACAGACTTGGACATCGTTTGTGGAAGTAAGAAGCTGAATAAACGAATCTGAAAGAAGAAAAGACTATGATTATCATGTTGCAGTAAAATAATATTATGTCACATAGTTTTGCGTTTGGCTAGCAGTGTCGCAGAATGTAATAAAATAATTCAAAGCATATCGCATCTTGAAAGTAAAAGCGAAACTTTTCAAAAACGGCCGTTTTTCAGAATGGGCATTATCATTACTAAGGAGAACACATTCTTATTGCGAAGTTGTAATTATTCAGAATATAGGTCTGTGATATTTTATAAATAAATTGACCAAGCATATTTCTATTAAAACTGTATTCTTAAAATGCGGCAGGACACGATCCACGTGGGTTTTTTTTTTGGAGAGTCAGTTTAGTGTAGTCTTCAAATATTTTTGAAAAAACTATAGCAATATGTATTTGTAATCAATTTTATTATGAAAGATCCATTCAATCTTAAAGCATTTCCTTAAAAAATGTCTATATTTTTTTGATAATTACAATATATTATGCTTTAAGATTTAATGAATGTTTCATAATAAAATTGATTGGAAGCACGTATTGCTGTAGTTTTTGCAAAAAGATTCGAAAATTTTATACTAAATTGACTCCAAAAAAAACTGTGTAGATCGTGCCCTGCCGCCTCTTAAAGTATCCTTGACACTCGCTTATATTTCTTCATGCTCCTTTTGGGTTTCAGCACTAGCTCTAATTTTAATCTCAAATGAATTAGATAGAATAAAATTAGATTATTTAACTGAGCACTAGTAATCTTTATTGGCAAATTCTGTTATTGTACTCATTTTATGACATACTGGTAGTCAGTCGTAATACGTTTTCTGTTTAGAGTATTCTCCATCTTTCTGAAAACTTTCCCGGACTCTCAATGTATTCCTTTCATCAAAAATAGTTGATCATCTCAGTATAGATTTTAAAAAATGTATTTATTTATATAATTCAATAACTTATAATTATTTGGCAATTAGAACAGTGAAGATTTTGGCATAGTTTTTAAGATCGTGCAGGATGTAATTCATATTAGAAAAATAGAAAATTTGCAAGTGTAACTTTTCTTTTAAATGTGCAATATGTATAACAAACACGTGAACGAAAACAAGAAATTTAAACGAGTATTAAAAAGTTAACCTATGATAAAGAGGTGAAATGATAACCTGCAATAAAGAAGTAAAATGAGAGCCTAAGAAAACTGAAGTTCAGTGACATCTACATTACAATAATAAATTATAAAATACTTTGAATAACGCATAAGTATTTTAGTAAAATATACAGTACTCCAGGTCTGCGAAAAAGTAATACGCGGTATTCCCGCCAAAAAGGAAAAGACATGTCAAGTTCTTGATATTTCTCAGATAGATACGACTGTTATTATACAATTATGTTGTTAGAATGCAGTTATTCAAAAGTAAGTAAATAAATATGACATCTAGCCAGAATGAGACCTTTACTTGTACACATATTGATATATGTGACCTATGCCTACATACTTACATATTTCAAATTTTACGAGCCCTTCACCATAGATGAGAGATTATACTATCTCTATAGTCTACACCATAGATAAGTCTACACAGTATATCTTTTATCTATGTCTATACTGCTCATGATTACTATCTATGACTGTTCCACAGCTACAGCCTATGGATCTTATCTATGCTATGGATACAGCTCTTATCTATGGCTACAGCCAATCCATGTTCAATCGATATAAATTATTTTTATGTTTTTACATTCATCATTTAATGTTGGTAGCCCCGATATTTTTGACATTATGTAAATATGTTTTGACGTTTACTGGGATATTTTTTCTATGCATATACTTTTTTGTGGTCAGGTGGTCTTTGTTATTGTTATTATTTAAGTACATATCAGATAATTACCGATGGAATCTATTACATTCGGGACACAAAGGTAAAATGATTTCATTTTGCAAATGTCAGCAATGATAACGTTGCTTTAAATAATGTCAGTTTTCTTATCCATAGATTGGTTCATTTGGATCTCAAGGGAGCGCCTCCCAAAATATCGTACTTTGAAAAGGTAAATGTTTTAAACATTTTCAACTGTATGTCATGTGTAGCTAATAAGGCACTGTTTTCACACCAAACGAAAGTGTAAAAACATACAATAGCAAAACGTAACTTGTCATCTTAGTTTACTTATTTGTATATATATATATATATGTATTTAATAAAAATCATTTACAATTTAAAAATTTCATAATACCAATGCAGTATTGTATCTGCCTTTGATATGAGCTATGAACTTGAGAAATTTCATAGCAGTCTGGTTAGAAAGAGCTAACGCTGAAGCCTTTGATTGATTTTGGCTGAATAGCTCACATTCTTTTAAAATATTTTTAATGACTGAAATATATAATAGCAATATAATAAGTGAAATTAGAATGTTCTGTGACATAAAGCTGTTGCATGATGCATAGAAATACACTAATTGACAATTAAATTATAATTAGTAGCAAAACTTTTATAGCTCACATTCGGTTTCTCAGACTGGTTTTTGTAAGTTGTCGAAACACAGTCATGTAATGTACGTATCTTGTATATAAATAAGTAGACATTGAACATTAGCAGAACTCACTCAATATAGATTTATTAGTGGCGTTCATTTTAATTAGGTTAACATATTGAATTGTTACTTAAATCAATTGTTAAAAAAATACTGTATATTGCATAATTGCTGATTTACTTCTGCATTCATACATTACATTTTCTGCATTCATCATTAGAGATGTCAAAGACCACTTTTCTGTTTTGACACACAACCTCGCCTCATAAATTAATATATTTTCTTATGAATGTACATTTGTTTATTGCCAGAGCTTCTTACACAGGACCATCTTCCAGTATAACATTTAATCCCAATTTGTTAAATTATTTACTTTGTCATATAGAATTATCATATACCATCATAGTGACCTCATTTCGACTATTTAAATATTTTTTCACTAACTCTAGACTCCATTTCTATACAGTGTTGTTTATATTAGTGTTGGTATCAGAACTCAATTTCCAATCAATTCACAATTTCCAGTAGCAATTACAATAACTTACGAAGCACCATACACTTTATTACCCACAATCTCCTCTTTTTGACAATTCACTCTTAACCTTTCTAAAATTTTTTTTTTCTGAATGTGAGAAAAGTTTGCATTAGTTTAGAGGTTCATAATATTATAAAAAAAAAAATTATTATGAAAAATGTTTTTATACATAAAATGTTTTATGTATGAAAATATTTATATAATTACCAGAGTAAAATACAAATATACAATTATGTATGTACATACATTTTTTATTTATATTATTAGGTTAGTAAGAAAATAATTGTTGTTTACGAGTAAATGTGTTTAAAAATACCAAGATTTAAAATAAATAATGTTAAAAATCAATATAATATTGTTATAGAAAATGTTAATTATTGATAGAATCGGTATTAACTTTGTAGAGTTTCATCATAATGGATGATAACTCAACTCTAAGTCAAGTAGAGTTATTACATTGTTTTTATTTATGTTCAGAAAATGTTCAATTTACAATTACTAAAATTTATAAAAGATTTTAAATTACATCATAACAGACTTTATTAATCTTTTCACATTTTCTTTATTAAACTTTTGAAAAGATTCCCAAATTATTGCACACATTTTGCACATCACATTCCGTATAATGAAAACATTAAATACTTTCACCAATAAAGACTGCTTGCGTAGCTTTTCCCGTGCCTGCGTGACTGGGGTGCAACCGGCCTGCTGATAGAATGGGAGGACACCTTCCCATACGCGAGGGAGTTACGCTCGCTGGGGGGGCTATCGGAGAGTGCGGGGTCCACAGCTGCCCCGTATTCACTGCAGGAAGCCGCACACCTCATGGACATAGCTGCAGAATGCGGGCTAACTGTTGTAATGAAATAGTTTATATAAACACAGTTGCATTTGATGTCATAAAGTATTACTTATATACCTGTCATCATTAGTTACCGCATGATCAGGAACCAAACAAACTTTAATAATTCCACATATTAGGATATGGGGTATTATTCTAGATTGAGTACTGAATCTTATTAAATAATTTATTGTAATAATGTATTATGTGTGATTGCTAATATAATAACCTTTTCTTCTAAATTAATTGTTGAATTCCCTAAAATAATTACATGTTGTCTACATCTTTAAATTTAGTTTAAATTGTAGTATATCAGAGGACTATGGAGGCTTGTGGTGTTGGGCCTAAAAAAATTCCACATTACAACAAAAATGATTCGGTGCTACTTGCATAAAAAAAACAAATGCAATCTAAATTAAGATTTTTCAATGACATTTCTACTTTATTTTTAAAAACTGGATAGTATATAATCTAATACAAATTAAATAAATCAACTAGAAAGATATACAGAAAAAATCCTGAAGAAGGAAATGTTGTTTTCCAAAACCGGTTGATGATTTTAATTACTCATTAAGTGGTTTTAATAAACAAAGTTATATAATCTATAAATAATGAACATAATAAACCACAAAGTACAGTTTGAAAATATTAAAAAAAAAGTATTTAGTTGCTACCAGAAACACGCAGAACTATGTTCTGAAAATGCAACTTCACAATGAAAATGTGTTCTTAAAAAAAATAATAATTGCCATGTTGCTGTAATAATTTTGAATAAGTGAATTGAGTACTTTTCTGTTGTGAAATTATAACCACAAATTTCAGTTTACTTGTCAGAATGTCACATAATTTAATTAATTATTCGATGATCTCTCAAGCATATTGTCATAGAATTTAATAATTTGTTTTGAAACAAAAATTAGATTTTCATTATAACTCGTACCTTTTAAATAAACAGATACCGCTAATCCAGACATTGGGTCATATGGAGTTTGTGTTAAAGTATCCGGAATGGAGTGGGCTACGTGAAGTGGAAAACTTCCCTAGTTCCATGTGCCCATCGCATCCAGAAGCCCTGCCTCTCGTGCAGGCCATGCTGAAACAGGTCCTCTCATTGCACCGTCCTGCGCAGCTCAACTACATCCACATCGGGGCTGATGAGGTTTTGTAATTTTTACCTAAAAGGAGATTGGCTGATCATTTAAAGTTTTCTATTAAATAAATGATTCCCATTAATAGTAAGGAATATAAAAAAACAAAAATCATAATAAGTATGTATTTAGAAATTAATAAATTATCACTTTGACATCAGTTTTCTGTTGATCGTTGGTAAAAAAATATTTAATTCTCAAAAGTACGTCCCGTAGTAAACTAATTTTACTTTCTGATATCTGATAGTAAAAACAAAAATTGATGGTTTAATAAGTCATATGACACATTGATTCTTTGAAAGTTGCAGTATATGACAATTAATCATTCAATATCCCGTTATTTTAGTGATGAGAGTTATTCCGATGATGATCTTGTTGTTTAATATACATTAGCACATAATACGAAAATATTTCAATGACCTTTAACTTTTTGTTTTCAATATATAATTTGGAATTAAACATTTTTGACTAATAATTTAGTTAGTTGTCCACCCATAAAATATTGTGGACTAGGTCTGTTACACTCTGTATGTATATGCCTTATTTTTAAATTGCTTTAAAAGATTTCTACCTCAAGTAAAGTAATTTTATGAAATCCATTCTTTAATTATGCTACACAGTACTTGTAATTACAAGATCAAAAACATTTGAGTTTATTTTATTTGTGTGTTTGTTTTTTGGACATTTAAAAAGTTTAGATGATAGTTTGACAATGTTTATAAAATATTTGTATTCATTTTACTTAGCCATTATCGTTTTTCTAGTTACCTATCTATTTTCCCATAATACTCGTTATAAGTTTTAGTGTAGTGATAATATTAAGATTATTTTTTAATTGTGTATTTAGATTTTATCATGGCCGGATCAAGTTCAAGGATGTGTTTGCACAGCGAAAGTGAAAGTGATAATGAATACCAAATTAGTTGTTCATCAAATGGCAGGCAGTGATGACAATGATTATAATGATATGGATGATGAAGACTTGACTGAAGAAGATGCGTGTATGATGAAAGAGAAGTATTCACCAGACTTCAATTCACTACAATATAATTAATAAATTTGGAGGTGACTGGTTGGACTTTCATAACAAAGAAACTTCCAGAGATCCAAGAGAATTTGTTAAATTGGAAAGAAAGTCGAAGAATATCTTGTACAGTTTGTGGTACATGATAAAATGGATCGCATCACATGTTTTCTAAAGAGTGTTAACTCAAAATGGTAGGTACTTATTGAAATGCTGTTTCAAGTTTTTATTCCCTATTTTTTTGTGAGTGATTTAGTAGATTGGCTCTTTTGTTTACGGGGGCAGGATTCACATGGGCGCGCTTGAAAATGTGTAAATCCATAAAACGGCTGTGTTTTAAATTCAGTTGTTTAGTTTTAATTTATTTTAGTTGATGTAATATAAAAAGTGTTAAAGTGTAATGTTGTGGAAAAAGAAGTTCGATGGTGTATTTGTCACTTGTAATTTTTTTCATTTATGTAGGTTTATAGACAAATTTTTTATTATTTTATTAATTGGTGGTTTTTTATACAAGGCAAATATACATACATATTAAAAATGATGTATTTCAATTTACAATAAAAGACATAATCAAATTTATTAATTATCCATGTCGGGATCACTTGATGGCTCAATTAAATCTTTTTCTTTTCGTGGAACTTTAACCTGGAACCTATCCATTGACACTTGCTTTTGCCTCTTTTCGAGGATTTGATGAAAATGTGGCATCGCATTGTTGTTAAAAAGATTAATTGCTTGCACTGCTAAAGCCTTACCTAGGTGGTGCTTTTCTATGAAATCTTGCACTTTTCCCATATTTTACAGATCTCCTTAATAATTTTTTTTTTTACTCGTATATTGAGACATTGCTTGTATGTTGGTCAATTTAAAAAAAAATTTGCTCATATCTTGAGATACTCATTAGTTGAGGTTCCACTATATGTATATTTGTGTAATCTGCAATTTTGTGATTTTTTCAGGGCTGAGATTCTGTTTTTATAATTTTAATATTGATTAAATAAACCACAAACAGAAAAAATGGAATGCCATAAAGTTAAAAAAAATCATTAAAATAAAATAAATAAAAAAATTATTAAAATAAATTGCCATTTTCTCATAAATAACAACAAATAATGGAATTTGTTAAATTGAAATCAATAGCAGTCAATTAATTTTTATATAAATGGTAGTATGTATTTGAAAATTTTTTTCATAGGGAATAAAACTAATATGGCTACATTAGGTACTCACATTAGTGAGTAGAAATTCAATCAATGATTGAATTTCCCCTAACAATGTCTGCTTAATAATGCTTTATTTTTCATAGGAGTTGCAGATTGAGAGCAGGAAGATAAGATAATGGCATGGATTTCTAATATTTGAAGCAGTAAACCTTATACTTTATTTTGGGAATTAAATTAAAAATGATTGAAAATCAAGTTTCTTTGTTAGAAATCATGGCACCTCGTAATAATTCCACTTTATTATTTGATAGTTTTAGTCGAGATTTTATTCTAGCAAATACAATTTTAAGATACTTGATTTATTAGAAAAAAATTAAATTCACTTTTGTTTTTCAGGTATGGCATATGGGTCTGTGTCCCAGCTGTTCCAGAAGAGCATTGGACAGCAAGTATGGCAGAGCTGTGTTATTCCTTGATCATGTGACAGCTGTGGCGAGGTTCCTTAAGGAGACGCATCCTCATCTCAAGATTATCATGTGGGACGATATGCTCAGGAACATTGACGCTAATGTCTTGCAAGGTTTGTTATTCCTCTGTGCCTCCATGTGACATTGATTAAATATCAAAAGATTGGGTATGTTCGATCTTTATAACTATCCAACTATCATCTGTCACCGTATGCGTGCAATATGAACGCGACATATAGAATGGTTCCTGTCCATTACCTACCCACTAACCCTCCCCCTATACCAGAACACAATCTTTTTCTGTGGTTGTATTCTCTATAGTTTTAGACTACTTGAAGTTGAAGTTGAAATTTTGAACTGACAGTTATTGTTTACCAGCCGTACGGTAGGCTGTGAAATTGTGTTTATTATCGTCCTGCTGTGTGGGGCTGATATTGTTTGTGTGTTTCGGTTTCTCACTGTGCGTGCCGAAACCTGTCCATCTTGCTATTGTGTATGGTGCATGTTGCATAACACTTCACACCATCACCGAAGTGTATGTCCAAGAGTACTTTGTGTGGGACAACGGAAGCCAGAAGATCTGTGGATCCAGTGGAAAATCCAGATACCGTAAGGAGCATTTTATAGGTGGGTCGTGTTTTCTGTTTCTGGGTGGTCCTTCAACCCCTCTGTTCTCTATTCTTTTCCCAAATTTCTTCCACCCTTCCTACATCTCGTATTTCCCCAATCCCTCGTTCAGTGTCGATAAATTGATTTGGTTCAATAAAATTATCTTTCTGTTGAAAAACATATAGTGGAACCCGTAACTCGTTATGTTAAAGATCTTACCAGTAAGCTATTTCTGAATGGTGATCATTGAATGCAGTTTAGAAATATTTTAATTACATTAAAATGATTGCAATTCTTTCAGATTATGAATTGGGCACCTTGGTTGAGCCGATGGTGTGGCATTATCATTCTGGAGAACATTTTCAATTGGGACCTCATCTTTGGGAAAAATATGCCAACGTCTTTCCCAGACTTTGGGCGGCTTCATCTTTCAAGGGGGCAACTGGAAGTTGTCAGGTTTGTATTCAATTTGTAGTACACTCTCTCAATGATTTCCCTAAATCTTTGAGACACAAAATGTTTTTAGTCAAAATTTCACATTCTGTTCAATCTTGAAAAATTATATTTTTTACTGCATATACATTTTCAAACTGTCACAAATATCGAGGTTTATTTCTATAAATGAAAATAACGTCAAAAGATTTGTTATTCTTTTAATATATAATCTCACTTTCGATCATATTATTATTATATTGTTAAATGTAAAGTCCTTGCACCGGTTTTCTACAGCTGCAAAGATGATGTCTTCTTATACTTCTTGTGTGTCGGAATGCAGGTAGTCAAGATAACTCGATGTAACAACAATACAGTTTATTACAGATCTCACAATACAAATATATTAGATGTATTCTGATCTATGATTCCGGTGCGAGAGACACTCTTTTTATCCCTTCCATGCCTCCATTCTTGCCAACATGCGCGCATTACACATTAGCTATGTCTTGATACATTACATTAATAAAATATATATTTATTTATTGGTAACTATATAATGCATATGTAAAAATGTGGTTGGACTGTGCCCGTCTCACTAGAGAAATTCTGTGTTGAGACGGGCATAGTTTACAAGCAATTGTACAAATAAATGAGTATTACAAGTATAAAAAACAATTACAAAGTGGACTTTCAGATAAATTATTTTGAAGAAATTTGTGTCAAAGATTATTAAAGGTTTGAATCAATATGTTTGGGCGAGTGCACCAATACTAGCTCTAACCATATTACGAATCCAAGTTTTTATTTTCAGTTTCATGTTATTGGGACAATTCAATTGGGTTAAATCTTTCAGCATCCTATTAAATAGTTTAGGCCCAAAATATTTGTAGTTGTTATGTGTCCGTGTGAGTTGTTTTTAAATGTCTGTTTGTGTTCATATATATAGTTAAGGGTAGTATGTATTAGTATATATGTATTTGTCTTATATCAAAAACATTGAATTTATTACAAATTTTGTCAGTGTTTGTTGTGATGGGGTTTTGAGGATAACTTTTAAAATATATATGTTACAGATATAAATTCGTAACATGACACTCAAATTTCGATAGATTCCTTTCTTATAACATTACTAATATTTTCTGGTGCATTTTTTAAATTGTATTGTAGGGGCTAAATTCTATTTAGGTGATCTGATTATTTTTAATGAAATTAATGTGTAATGTATTTAATTGTAGGTTTTACCAGTAATGAAACACCATGTTAGCAACCATGAAGCATGGTTGAATGAAATAGAACAACATGGCAGCAAGATGCAGAGGTTTATGGGTATAGCATTCACTGGCTGGTCAAGGTGATTACAGAATTTTTCCTTTACAAAATTCTAGAATCTAATTGTTTTTCTTACTGAAAATGTTTGATGATGTTATCAAAGTGTACAATTTGTTATTGGTTATATATGTACATATATATATTTTTATTTAATAAAATAAGAACTGGTAGGGACATTATAAGAAACACTCAGGTGAATGATTTGGACATCAGATAGGGCAACGGGTTAAATAAAATAAATTATTTGTCACTTATTAACTTTATACATTTTATAATAATTTTACAAATGACTGGTTTTATAAAGTTCCAGCTAATAATTCGGACAAAAGTAAATTTTATTTTAATCCTTTGTCATTTTAATAGTTCCATCCGACTCACTTATATAAAATAATTTTTAGATTAGTGAGTTGGATTGGATATTATAAAACTAATAAATGTTCTAACACCCAACACATTATGTATTATGTGTTGAAATTGGTTGAATTTGGAATTCCATAAATAACCGCAACTCTCACCATAAATGTTAAATTAAAAACTTGATAAATCAAACAAAAATAATTATATTACGTCAGAGGTATCACTCACTTATATAGACATTGATAAATATATTATCATAAGTTGTCACTCACTTAAGTAGATACATATTTATCAACTTTTAATTAGGTACGATCACTATGCTACATTATGTGAGCTGCTACCCACTGGCCTCCCAGTCCTTGCTGCGTGTCTCCGCGTGTGGTTCGGTGGTGGCGGGGGGGCCTCTCGAGGCGGTGGCGGAACCTCGACAGGGGAGGGTGGAGTGGGCCCACTAGAGGAGCAAGAGTTCCCTGGCTGGCAGGTGCTGAGAGGAGTCAGTATATTCCTCAACCTGAGAGAACGATACAGGAATCTGGCATATGGTGATCAGTAAGTTTTTTTTTTTGAATGTTTCTCTGTATTGATAAGTTTTTACTTATTACTGATTACTTTCTTTAGCTATTGTAGCATATGTGATTGGTATTGTATGTCTTTTCTCAATATTTTAATAGTTTTAAGAGTATTGCGGCAGCATTATGATGAATTGCGCATTGAAATTGTGTAAAAGTGGTTCATGAAAAAAATATGACAAAAACTATCTTAATAATTCATAAGTATGCAGTTGAAAATATTCTGATTTTTTTCTGGTAAAGATATTTCTGGTAAAGAAACAATAATATATGTTTTAG
Organism: Eubasilissa splendida; assembly: GCA_031772225.1. Lineage (NCBI taxonomy): Eukaryota > Metazoa > Arthropoda > Insecta > Trichoptera > Phryganeidae > Eubasilissa > Eubasilissa splendida. The sequence continues at coordinate 26,212,978 of CM062858.1, read as the reverse complement.
TAGTTAGTTATGACATTCTGAAGAAGAAAATGGTATTTTTCGAAACCGGTAGATGTATTTAAACTCAATTAAGTGGTTAATAAAACAAACATAATAAATAAAAATATGAATTTTAACCACAACGTTAATATTGCTAATTTTAAAAGTATGAAAATATTATAAAACATATTGCTCTGATTGCTAAGACAATGACAATCTTGTGATCACCCGCATATTGTGCTCACCACACTCTGCAGGTTTGTCAGTTTGACATTCATTCGACCTATGATGGGTTATTCTGAAAGGGCATGGTCTCAGCTATCAATGGTTTTTGTTTGGACCACTATTATCAGGACACTTTGTATATCACGGTCTTTGAGATACAGTGGAACCTCTATATTCGTCATTAATTAGTTCCTGAGTGCCTGACGAATAAGGAACCTGACGAATATTATAGAAACAGTTTTTCTCATAACAAATAACTGAAATTCAATTACAGTAGAAGTCCGATAATCCGGCATCGAGCCGGTCCCGAACGTGCCGGATTATTGGGCGGTAATTATAAGAACAATTAGGTTAATAATTAAACTACAAATACAGTATGCAAATACATACAACAAAGTTTATTTTACATTTCATATAATGTATGTACACGTACTGTAAAACATATTTCACTTAGATTTAAAAAAGTCACGAATGTCTTTTTGTTTTCTTGACTTTTGGCGTTTAGTATAAAATTCATTTCTAATGATATGGAAATCAATAATTTCTGAAGCACTGTAGCTAGTACTAGCCCCAGCAAAAGAGATAAACTTATTTAGTGATTCTGCAGCTTCTGCCCAGCTGATTTTTTCCTTTTCTTCCGTTTCGGCATCTGAGTCACTTTCTTCAAGATTTTGAGTAGGCTGAGGGTTTACTACAATGTTGATAATGTCCTCATCGGTTAGTTCTTGTTCAACAGGCTCATTCTCGTCGATTAGAATCCACTCCTCTACCACTTGATGGTTTTCTTCATCATCAGTCTGTAGAGTTAGGTCAGATGCAGGGTTTGCAGCTGGCCAAAGTTTTCTCCAGCATTTTTGGAGTGTTGTATTTTTTACCTGGTTCCAAGACAGTGCAATAGCATAGACGGCATCTTTTACTGTAAACTTTTTTTGAAAATCAGTCACGTCACAGTCGGCATTTAACAGGCCTTGAATAAAAGACCTTCTATAAAAGCATTTAAAATTTTGAATAACCCCTTGGTCCATGGGTTGAATCAAAGATGTTACGTTAGGTGGGAGCAGAGTAGCAACAATATTTTCAGAAACTAACTCATCTACTGGCGGGATGGGCTTTGCAATTATCCAAAAGAAGGATGGCTTTAGTATCTTCTGGTAGACCAAGGCCCTTGAAGGATTCCTTGACCTCAGGCACAAAGTGGTGAAAAAACCAGTCTTTAAAGAGGGCGGCAGTCATCCACGCATTTGATTGAGCATCGTATCGGACAGGCAAGTGTGTAACATTCTTAAAAGCCCTGGGTTTTGCAGATTTACCTATCACAAAAGGGGTCACTCGGTGGTTTCCAGACGCATTAGCACATAGCAAAACGGTAACGGCGTTTTTACTATTTGCTTTAAAGACACACTTTTGGAGAAAACCAAAATTTTTACAATTTTCCGGAGCGATGCCGGACTATCGGGCATTCCGGACTGTTGGATGCCGGACTAATGGACTTCTACTGTAATTCATTCCCAGCCCCCAAAAATAGTACACAAATGAATAAATTTTATGTCAAAACTTTACCTTTATTGTACTTAGGAGACATGATGGTAGAAGTGGAAGAGAAGGAAAGTTACTAATGTTTAGAAGGAGACAATTTAAACATCAGATAACTCTAATTCTGGTGATGGTTTTCAGTAGCACACAATTTAACGAAGAACTTTCCCAATGTTGCCTGTTTCTGTCTGTTTTTTAAAACCTTCATGAAGTAGTCAATCACATTACCATTGATTCCATTTATGTTTTGGTTGACTATGGCAACATTTGGGTGCCATTTTTCAACCATATTCTGCGTTTTGGCCCAGTTAGACAGCATTGCCAGACGAATATAGAGGTTTCACTGTATATGATTCCAATGTTCTAACAGCAATTTATTAAGACCCAGTTGTGTGATCAGTAGTAAATTTTTACTATAGTAACTTTTAACCCGTGGTAAATAACATTTGTGAGTTATTCATTCGTCAAGTTTACTACTGTCAAAGTTGATCCCGCCTAACAGTGTGGCATGGTGAATAATCATAAAATACCTGCAAATTTGACCAAAATTGATTTATTTTAAATATTCACCATTGGCAATACATACAGTTTTATGCTTTATCTATGGCTTTTTTCACCCCTGCGTTCAAAATCTGTCACTTTGCTGGCAAAAAATCTTTGGTAATATAAATTAAACAGCAAGATCATTATCAGACGAACTCTCATCATTAAAATAGTGGGATATTAAATGATTCATTGTCGTATACTGCCACTTTCAAAGTGTTAATGTGACAAATGATTTTTAATGCTGTGAAGAATCAGCCATTTTTAACTAACAATTCACGGTTTTTTCCATCCGATGTTGGAGGCTAAAATTAGTTAACTATCGAATGTACTTTCGAAGAGTGAATATTTTTTACCAAAGATTGAACAACCTGTTTTCGCAAAAAAATGAACTAAATTAACTTTTTTTACCATAGTAAAAATATACCACTGATCAAACAAGTTTAAGTTACAAGTTATAGCTTATGTTAATTAAAAATGCTATTTAATTGATGTATTTTTAGTTATTTTCTTAGTGGAAAAATTCCTAGAAGTGATTATTGCCTGTAATTTAATTTTTAATAATACTGAGAGATTTGTTTATTGTTTTACAATAGAGTCATTAAAAAAATACATTTTCATATATTTTTTGTTTCAGAGTACAAACATGGTTGAATCAGTGGCAAGTACAAAGTAGATACACCAACCCAATGCAGATTCAAAGTTTGATTCCGGCTATAAATGAGTATGTTATAGATTAAATATATTTTTTAAATATTAGCATAGAAGAGTCAAAATATTATATGTATTGCTGTATGAGGACTGACAAATAATAACAATACAGTAAAACCGCGATATAACGAAATCCAAGGGCCCAAAAAATAAAAATTCGTAATAACGAATTCCCACATATAACGAAATAAATAAAAAAAATCATCAAAAATCAAAGATCGCAAATTCTGCAAACAAAAGAAGAAGAAGGCCATAGGGAACTGAATACCTACATATTTTTAGTAGTTTTGTTATTAAAACAGATAAGCAAATGAATAATCAAAGGAATTAAATTAAGAACAGAACCTATTCAACACCAATTGGAAGATATTTTTGTAAATTCCAGAATATTGCAAACACAAAACAATATTTTAATTGTGTTTAAATGTAGAGCCGCTTCAAACATAGTTTTGGGCATGAAACATAAAAAATAATTCAAAAATAAAAAATTTACAATTGAATCGCGGCAATTTTATAAAATGAGTCGTATATAAATTACGAAGGTACTTACCGGTAACGGCGGCAACCACTTCAAAATATGATACTATGAACCCAAGAAGAAGTTTGAATTGTTTTCCTACCTTGTCGGCAGACCGCCGCGCACCGCCGAAAAGGCCATTAAACCGTTCGCATACGGCAGATGCAGCGGCGCGGCTTTGTAAGTGCGAAATAATATTTTCATCTTTTAACATTTTTTTATTTCGTTATAAATTTACGTAAATGTATTGGCATTTTTTCGTACGGGACAAAAATGATTTTGTTATAAATATTAACGGGATTTCGTTATATAAATGCATTTTTGTATGAAAAATTGGTTTTAAGGACTAAATTTCGATATTTTTTTCGATATACATCATTTTTCGCTATATCGGGTTTCGTTATATCGCGGTTTTACTGTAGTTTGTAGAATACTTTTTGTGTGCATTATGTGGCAACACTCACATATCAGCAACAAATAACACTTGAATTTGTACTTGAAGGACAAACATTCTATCTGGAGGTAAAGAAACGGTTGCGATCGTGAGTGAGGCCAGTGAGTAGTCCGGCTTGAATTGTTTGTTTGCTTGAATACATGGCCATTGTCTTGAAGGACTATTTCACTAAAAATCAAATCACTGAGTTAGAACGCCCGCCTTATCCGATCTGACTTTTTATTCCCCGAAATCAAGAAAGTCGTGACCATCTTGGGGGTCATGAGCGGAATAGAGTGGATTACGACATGTGTTTTATTTAAACAGCTTCATAGATAACTCTGAATGGAAAAAATGTTGGACCAAGTGCACTGCTTTAGTGACGGGACTATTTTTAAAGGGAGAGTGTACCAAATAAGGAATAATTATTAGGGCATCCCATAAATAATGCAGTTTTTTTATACTTCTTTTATTTTTCAAAATTAAGATAAATTGTGTTATTTATTTTGTTTCCAAAAAAGTTTCATTCCTGAGGCGTGACAGCAAAGTTCACTTCACACGATTAGTCTCTGAAAGTTTTTGAGGAACCCATTGGCCCAATTTTCTGACTTTTTGGATGGCACGCAGGTGTCGATGAATGGTTGAATGACCAAATCCAAGCTTCTCTGCTAGTTCCTCAACAGGATATTGTTCCACCTGAGTTTGCAGGACATCCTCGTTGAACTCTATGATGAGGCTCGTATTCTAGGCTGTAGTTTCCGGCTCGGAATTTCTAGAACCACCGTTAAAACTGGCTTACGCTTATTGTCCGATCCTCATATACTGCATAAATATTCCTCACACTTTCTGTTGCGTTGTTGCCTTTATTGAACTCATAAAGCAAAATATGCCGAATATGCTCCTTTGTCACGTCCATTATAGCTATGAAAAAATAACTGTTAAAATTGAACTGTACTCTTCAAAACTTGCACTAAGAATAAGTTACTACAGTAAAACCGCGATATAACGAAACCCGATATAGCGAAAAATGACGTATATCGAAAAAAAAATCGAAATTTAGTCCCTAAAACCAATTTTTCATACAAAAATGCATTTATATAACGAAATCCCGTTAATATTTATAACAAAATCATTTTTGTCCCGTACGAAAAAATGCCAATACATTTACGTAAATTTATAACGAAATAAAAAAATGTTAAAAGATGAAAATATTATTTCGCACTTCAAAGCCGCGCCGCTGCATCTGCCGCATGCGAACGGAAACGCCGCGCACAGCCTTTTCGGCGGTGCGCGGCGGTCTGCCGACAAGGTAGTAAAACAATTCAAACTTCTTCTTGGGTTCATAGTATCATATTTTGAAGTGGTTGCCGCCGTTACACATTTTTTTTTTTTTTTTTTTTTTTTTGGGTGTTTTTTTTTTTATTGTTTTTTTTTTTTTTTTTTTTTTGTTTTTTTTTTTTTATGCACTAATTAAGTTACTACTTGCTTTTATATCAGGTAGTAATTTTACCTGATGCAGGTAGTTTATCCCGTCCCCCTCCGACTTTTAGTTCATGCAATTGAAAAAAACACATTATTTATGGGATAGCCTATTGTAATAAGTTTTTTTTTTGTCAAACTTAATTGTCAGTCCTCATTTAATAGCAATGATCATTGGATCATCAAAATTATGGTAAAACGACACACATATTCCCCGAGGATTCCATTACATTCAAAGCTGATTGTGATGTTACTAATTTTTATTTATTTTTAGGTTATTAAATGAATCGAATTCTGTAGAGGTATACCTACAGGGATATATGGAGCAAATATTTTACCATCCGACTTTAGACGAGTGGTTGGGCACCAACATAGCACCGATCAAGACACATCTTCACCAACTGAAAGCTGATACCGAATTCCAGTTGAGCATGGGCTGTTGTATAAGGGGCTATAAGAAAATATGCTAGTTCTGGAAAAAGTTGGCACTTTTGTGTACCTAAATTAAGTGCCTGACTGCACTACGGATTTTGGCCAAATGCTAACAAAATTCACCAATAAAACTAAAATGCGATCAATTTCTATTTCAGATAGTGCATTCTATATAATAGTAATTCCGAAGTTCTTTTGGAAATTTATTGATTTGTTTGCAATTATGATTATATTGCCCCTCATATATCCGTATTGATTTTTTTGAATGCCACGGTTTGGTTGTTTTAAGTGACTGCATGTGAAAAGCTGTGATCTCATTAAACGGTGCCTATTATATTTCGATATTTATGTACACGTAATTCCGAGTTTAAACAGCAATACTTTTAGGATGTGTAGGAAGGTCATCCAGAGTCAAAAATTATTTATTAATTCATTAAAAATTTTGTCTTTACCGAGATGCAAGTAAATATCTATTTAGTCAAATCTCTTTGTAACGAATACCGAAGTAATGAAATTTTTTCACTTTGATGGTGAATTTTTTTGGTATTAAACAACGAGATCATCATCAGACAAACTTTCATCATTAAAATAGCGGGATATTGAATGATTAATTGTCGTATACTGCAACTTTCAAAGTATCAATGTGTGAGATGACTTTTGGAACAGCTCTGAAAAGTCAGCCATATTTTACTATCACATATCGCAGAGTAAAATGAGTTTACTAATGTAAATATTTTTTTACTAATGGTTAAACAACCCGTTTTTGCAAAAAAAATTGCTTTACTAACTTTTTTCATTATAATAAAAAGTTATTACTGATCAAACAGTAACAATGACTGGTAATTAACTATTTGTAATTCTAATCAACAATTTTTGCTTTTTTTAAAAATACAACAAAAAAATTCTTGTAAGTACCCCAATTTACAGAATCGTAATAATCTAATTCTCATTTTACATGTCATAATTTGAAATAATAAGGTTTTAATCCTAATAATGGGGCATGTTTGTAAAATCTCTGTTCGAATTAATTTCTGATAAAAGGTAAAATTGAAAAACATCCATAACGTAAGAGTCGCCGGTGAACATTTTACAAGCTTGAATTCTGGAAAACACCATTGATGATTAGAATAACCGGGATTTAAAATTGTACCCGATCTAAACTAAACCTCCAACAGTTCAATCTCATTTATCAATCATTGTTACAATCAGTCAACAATAACGGCTTACCATCGCTAGTGTAGATCTGCTGCGGCTGATCTAACACTAACGAGGATTGGAATAAGTAATATTCTTTTGATATGTGCACTATCCATGTGATTCTTTCACCACACCCTTTTCGCATCAAATTCAAATTAAGCCATAACTTATAAAAATCACGGCAATCTTGAATCTTCAAAACAACTTAATACATTTAGATGATTGAGGTCTGGGATCAGTAGGCAGAGAATTTGGTACAAAGGGATTATGTTCAGACATTTTAACTACATTTCTTCTAATAGAATATCCAGAATTTTAATTTGCAGTATTGCATAGACATTGACATATCATATCTCAGTAAAGTAAATGTTTGGATGTATGTATTTTTAATTAAGGGTGACCTATTCTACACATCGGTATTTAAGTCTGGACCACCATGTATTGTGAGAAGCTAACATTTTTCTAGTGTTGGTGTGAGAAAAAATTGAATTTGTATGTATTAAAAAAATGTTCTCTAATAATTAATTAGGCTCATTTACGCCTGTATAATGTGTACATATTATATTTATCATATTAACAACTAAGCAAAAATATTCTGTGTTACATATTTTTAAGCTATTAAACAAGGTACTTCGCTACACGTAATTTGTTCTGAATATTTTACAATTTTCTCCTTTTTATTGCAATTTTTAGCAGACAAATATTATGTATTGATCGTAATTATTTCACATCTGGAAATAGTTTCCTAAATTCTCTTTATTAATAACTTTTTAAATACCTTATACGTGTATAACAAATTTATAATGTATATATTTTGTATAGGAATATTAAAATTTTCTAACTTGCAATTTTTTTTCTTTAGAGAAATAAAAAACAACTGTCACAAAATTGTCGCAAAATTAAATATCTTACAATATAAATATTACAGTAGAACTCAGATTACTCGAAAATCCAGACAATCAATCACAGCACATTATTTTCACTAATGAATGTGTTTAAATATACAACATTTTAACACAATTTTATATCTGTTTATATACATGTAAATGTTCATATTACATATATTGGCTGCAAGTATGTATGTTTTAATGGATAAGCAGACTGCAGCTAAATCTCGGATTCGTTTCAGTTGTGGGATTCATCCTGCCTTTCAAACCATTTGAATGTGGTTTCAAGGGTTGGAAGGCTCGAGATAGTATATTTCTGTCATTTCATGTTTATAATAAATTTCTTCCTTGTTATCATCTGCATATTGTTTATTTCGCGGTATCATCTGTCTGTAGTCAGCCTGCGTCTGTTCACTTGCATAGCAACTAATATCTGATGCAACTTAGCTTATGGATTCACCAAAAAAGACTACTATAAAATACGAGTCCGGATAACCGAATGCCCGGATATCAATTTTTCGGATAATCGAGGTTTTACTGTAAACTACATAGATAGTTACATATTTCTCTAACAAAATTTATTTTTCTTTTTTTATATCCTCTATGATTAATAGTATAAACTTATGTAAAATATTTATTGTAAATTTTTTTTCGATTGGATTTATATAGCATATGTTTAGAGATGTGTTAGTTGCCGTAATATTGATGCATCATTTCATCAAGGATTTTTAAAATAGGATGAAAAATGATTTATTAATTGATCTCATTGAAACTTTATCTTAACACACTAACAGCGGGAAGGATGTTAATACCCATTCAATGGACTAGCGTCTAACTGCAGGAAGGGTATTAGTACCGTTTACGTGAAAGCTTTTTTTAATTGAAATAATTTAATTAAACTTGATCATTTCCCTTGGATATCATATTGCATCGTGTAGATAAGATATCAAATGAATATATTATAGCATTAATTGTTTACCCGCATTACGTCACCAGTTTGCGTGAAAAGTACTCGACGGAAATGTGTTAAGTTCTTATGCTATCCTTTTTTATGTCACAGTAGAAAATAATTTACAAAAATTAAAAATGCTTCAGAATTCGTATAAATATAATTGTATAGTGGTTTAGTAATTTGAAGTGAGTTATGTTAATATAGCGCAATAATGACATAGATGCATAGTTTCAATTTTCTTTAATCTATATGTTGTAAATTCTGTGATATGTTTTACATAGAAGTGCATAGTTTTAATTGTTCGTATTGGTGTTACGATGCACTTTTTTAAATGTTCTTATACATAATACATGTGTCCAGTGGCGTAACTACGCCAATGCAGTGATTTGTAAGGTTCGCCTCCTATAATAATTTAATATTGATACTTTTGTGAGTATTTTAATTTTATTTTTTATGAACTAATAAATTTTAAAATCCACCAAATGGAATCAAAGAAAAAATAACATTTTTTATTATTACAAAAATACCTTTTTTTAAAAATTGATGTATACAGTGATGGATACCCCACTAATATGTCGGGTTAGGGACCAGATCTTTGCCGAAGAAGGAATTTGCAAATTTTTTTACAGTTGTGAGTGCGCATATAATTGCCAGAAAATATACTTTTGTTTATTTTCATGAAAGTGAATTATAGACACCAAATTTGTTTTTAGTATTTTAATAGATAAACCGTATAGTAATAATATTCTTGTATCTAATGTCTTCACGGATGTTCAACTTGAATATGGATAATTGTATGAAAGAACTGGAATGTATGAATGTAGGAGTGAAATTGAGTGATTTGATTGTGTGCAGATGATGCAGTATTGACAGTAAATAGTGAGCAAGATTTACAGTCTAGTAAATAGAATGTACAATGTATACAAAGAAAGTGATCTTACAAAGAAAGTTAGCATATTGAAAGTGATTGTATTCGAGAAAGAACAAACTGGTAGGTAATGAATGTTTGGAATAAGTAGACTGAATGCAGTGGAAATGAGATCGCTTAGGCATATATGCGGTAGATCCATTTAAGTAATGAATGAATAAATAATGTATAGCTGATCTTAGTGTAGTGAATAAGATTAAGAAAAGATGGTTTGGTTATGTGGAACGGATGAATGAGGAGAGAATGGTAAGAAAGATATAGGCACTAGAAATAGAGGACGTACGCGTAAGACTTGGCACAACCAGGTAAACCAGATATTGAAAAAATGATTCTGTTAGAAGCGATCCTGAATGATGCGACAGGTGTGCGCCAGGTCAGAAGAATGTTGCTCCGTCTTCTGCCTACCCCGTGATGGTAACACATTTCATTCTGCATTGGGGTCCAAATTTTTTAGTTTCGTCACTGCATGTGTCTATTCTTCTAGTAGGTGTGCTTATTCATGCGATTCATTGACATAAGCAAAAAAACAACAAATATAAAAATTGGTGTTTAATTGTACAAATCAATGATCTATATTAACACACTGAAGTATCTACGTACATATATATTGAGACTGCATCGTGATTTGGAAGTGTTTGTGTGAATATAGATCAGTGGTATAAATACTTGATACATATACGTATTTAAAAATGATTCCATAATACATAATGTGTATGTCACTATGTTATATTGTAAGAATAAATGATTTAATTTGTAATGTCATTTCTCTTGTTTTATTATTTAACCAGTAGAAAATTACTAATTTTTCAAAGTAACATGTAAGTATCATCATCATCATCATCAGGGTACACTAATGAATACATTAGTACAGCAACACACGGCAGATATATTATTAAACTAAAGTAGCTAAAGTAAGTACTCACAATGAAAAGTAATTTACATGGAAAAGATAAGCATTAGAATTCTCTATGCTAGACAAAAGAAAGTCATGCTGTCACTTGTAATGTTCAATGTTTTTAGGATGTGTATTTTTAGAGATGTTTCAATTATTTTTATACAAGTGTAAAATTTTCAATTACGTTTATTTCTTAGGAAGTATACTTTTCTGCAGTAGACCTATACACGCGACGTAGAAATGTGTGATAATTTGGATAAACACTTTAAAGAAAACTTGATATGCGTGTTGAGACTTAAAAGGCAGTTACAATGTAGTAAAGAAGTGATGTTGTGCAATGCGTGGATCGAGAGGTTGAAGGCTTCCGATGAAAAGGTTTTGAGAAATAAGTATCTGTATTTGATGGGCATTCAGCTGCATCAAGGAAAACTTAATGAGCCTTTTTTAGAATGTCCACCTTGCTATGGAAAACTTCCACCATTGGACCGCCAGGTTTGATATTTATTTAATATATTTTTGTATTTTGGCAAATAGTTCTCTAACAGTACTTGGTAAGTTTGTATTGGTATTGCATTTTATTGAACTTGACAAGGGGTAGTGGTGCAACTACTTCAATGTTCAAGTTAGATAGGAGCCCAAAAGGTCCGCACCCTACAAAACTTATACTTTTGCATGTAACAATACTTTTCTCAACACTAATGTGAACAAATAATTTATAAAATCCACCACAGTAAGAAATGAAATATGGTAATAGATTGATGAAGACATTATCAATGTATACAGTAGTATCCGGCTAATAAATACATCAGAATTGAAACCAGATCATCGCCGTAAAGCAAAAATGGCTGTTAAGTGAATTTTTATGAAAGAGTAAATATTAAGGGACATAAGAAACTTTTTTTTTCATACTAATCACAAGATAAGATCACGCAATACCTACTTAATATTAATATGTATAATATTTATTCAGAGGGCACTTTTTTCCATTTTGCATTAAGGACCAATATTTGTAGTTATGCCACTGACAAAGAGAAATTATTAAACAATGAATATCTACAAACTAATGATTGTAATATTAGAACTATAATAATGTAAATTATTAAATATTAAAGATGATCTGTGTATGAGATTTTTTATTTGGAGTTGAATTTACAGAAGCGTATAGCACCATTTTTAACTTCAACAGTATGAGTTATATTTGTCACAAAAATTGTGTATAAAGAAATTTCTTAACATACATATTTATATACTTTTACTTTGTGTTTTATTTTTACCTTTATCAGTACTGGGATCGGTGCCAGATCTCCAAAACGATTATGATTTCAAAAATATTTTAGAGGGGATGAGCATTGGTCCTGGTAATGGACAGTAGTGTCAAATTGTCATATAAGTATATAATGCTGGTATTTTTGATTTACATATGTATTTTATTGTTTATACATTTTTAACATTACTTTTACCTCTGGTGAACTTCATAAGGGGCTAATATTAATAAAGAGATTATTTATGTCTATTTTCACATTTCATTGGTATTGGTTGGTAGTACAATGGTTAGCATCTCCGCCTGTCGTGTGGGAGACTGGCACCTACGTTAGGAAGATTTATTTAATTTACAAATATTTTTTGAAACAAAAAATTATTCTGTGCAGAGGTGGTATGATACATGAGTCTGGGACTTAAGATATTTTTTCAATATTTGAATTCTTCTCCTTTGTTTTGCTCTTGGCAGAGCAGTTGTGGCCGCTATGATAATGATGACACCACAATACATTTTCATTAGTAATGTGATCAACCAGGCCTAACCTTAAACTGGAATGGTAATGTTTTTCTTATTTTCTTCTCTAGCACGGAAATAATAAATAGCATTGCTCCTTAAAATTGCACAATTTTTTTTATGTGCACACCTTGATCCAAACTTAGATGGAATATTGATTTGATTTTCGACTTAAAGGTGTATTCTATTACATTATGTATATTTTGGCGGCCTATGCTGTTTCTTCATTCAGTTTTATTGGCCCCTGCAGGTTTCAGGACAGTTATATTAATTTGTTTATTAAAAACTATATTATAAATGTGTATAATATGTTTGGACTATTTGGAGAATTTTCTAATGAGACAGGCATAGCTTACAAGTAATTGTGCAATAAATTAGTTAACACGTATCACACTGAAAGTAACATTTATCTCATATACATATATTTTATATATCATACATAAGGTGTATGTATAAAAAGCAATTACAAAGTGGACTTTCAATATATTATTTTAGGAAGTTGCCACAAACAATTATTATAGGTTTGATCAATTTGTTTGGTTAAGTTTTTATTTTCAGTTTCATATTACCGATACATTAAGTCTTTCAGCGTCCTATTAAATAATTTAGGTGCAAAATATTTGTAGTTCCTTTGGCCATATACTGTATGTGCTCTTGGAGCTAGTAGGCTTACTAATACTTAGTGTGCAGGGAGAATCTATGAATAAAATTTGAATAAATAATATTTCTAAATATTATTTTGAAAATTCGTAATTTTCGTAACTTCCCGGTTAGTGCCACCTTGGATAGTGTTTTAGATGACATACGAGAATGTATTAGTCCTGTGCAGTTGTGCTAGTGAGATACATCCATATTCTCATCTTCCATCTACTGATTGACGGAATGCGCACTTGTATTAATTTGCGTGATTTGTTTGATATATACTATACTGGATTAGTCATATTACAGTCTTTAAACATGTTTCAGAAAGTAACAATATTTTATTTTTAAGGATCCTAAGATGGCCTATAAATCTGCAGGATGTTCCGCTGAAAATGAGCAAAAACAAACTTGTCAACCAGAATGTCCCAAAAAAAAAAAATTGAGATCATACTGTTGCGGTTTGAATCGTGCTAAATCAGTTCCGGAGATCTGTTCCAAAACATCGCAGAATCAGCAAATCCCCGAGATTAGAGTTAGCACGCCTATGAGTGAGACAAGCTGCGGGTCCAACTACGAAGCACCCCCTACAGCTGAATACATTTCAGTGGTATATTTCTCAAAATGTATTTATTGTAATGAAGCAAAAGATTTAAAAAAAAAAAATGGAGATCCCTACATGGAATGTTATATGTTATGAAAAATAGGACTAACTTTAATTTCCGATTATTTATTTTTTAATCTTTTACTCCATAAATATTTACATGCATGTACACAAAAATAAACTGTAAATTCAATACAGTATATATAACATTTTGTTAATAAGAAGAAAAATCAAAAAATGACAATAAGATTTATAAAAAAAAAGTAATAAATATTTAGGTTAAATACAGAACAGCTTAAATACCATTGTCTCAATAGTTTCAAAAACATTACACTTATATTTAAGCATTTAACAATGGAATATTTCGATGAGATTTAATTTGTTTTCGAGTTTGTGATGCGTATGAATAGGTGCGCGTTAATATAATAATTTGTTTTTGAAATATTTACATGAAACAGTGCTAACGACCTACTTACAAAATCAATTCAGTGAAGTCGAGGATGTTCAGATTGCCATTCATTATTTTGTATAAAAATATTAAAAAAATATTGAGTATCAACATTCTTCTACACGACAAGGTAGTTAAATCGAATAGCTCATTAAAAAATCACAATAAATTGTTTTTTTAATGGGAATAGATAATTTGACAATTTTGTGTTGAACCCTTTTCAGCTGCAGTTGCAGTTTCAGTGCAAAATAAAACATAATTGTGTCAAAATTAAAAAAACCTATAACTACTTTTAAATATTATGTAATAAATTAATTGAACATTCATATTGTGAAGTAACCAGGTATTGTTTTGAAATCATCATACAGAAGTTTCATTTCAATTACATATTTGTACTTGGGACATAAAAATAACTCCTTCAAAAATACTTATCCATGGAAAATATTGTATACTGCCTCAATTTCTTATAAAATAACTAATAATTTCTCTACACATATATAACCCGTTTTATACCAATAACAACATTGGTAAATCCTTTTGAATTCAAAAAACAAAAATTATTATAAAAAAGTGGAATATATTAAATAACTTGGAGTAGATAAAAAATATATAGGTCAAATTACGAGAAATCTAAATACGAGAATAAAGAAACGTCGTCACTGCCTAAAAATAAAAACTTCTCAGAATTTTCTAACCACTTAATTGAAACAAACTACTCTTTCGATATTCGGAGACTAAAACTTCTCAACTTATAAAGGATTAATAATCATTAATAGTACAATCTAGAAACTGTAGAAATACAAAAGAATTTAAATTCAGAAAAAACATTAATTAACAACATCACATTTCACTTAACCTTTACTGTTAATTTTTCCCGTAATATTTTATTAAATTGTCAAATGATTTGCTTGGAAGGGTTCACATGAGCTCTATGTTAAATTTTTATCTTCCGAGAACCCTTTGAAAAAATATTTACATTTTAAATTATAATTTGAATTCAATTAACATACATTTATTCTTTTGCCAATTTATATTTTATTTAATCAATATTTTGTATTGATAATTTTTCTATTTCAGAACCCAACTGAAACAGATGCAAGACCTGAAATAGTTTTCGGATCACATTTTAAAAATAAATCAGATATAAGAAATTTTTATACTCTTATGGGAGGTTCTGGAAAGCGGCCTGAAGCACCAGAATATCTAATGCCTCAGTACCAATCATCACAAGGTCAAAGCTCGGAAAATGTTCCGGATGTGAGTTGGTTTTCGTTTTGCAAGTACATTTATTTACTCGCTAACATAAATTATTACACCACGGCACCGTAGTAAGATAATGGTAATTTTTCAAACTTATATGTTGCATTTTCAAATTGATACATCTGTCATTCCATTATTTGAAAGCAATCTACTTTACATGTACGGAATCTCAAAACACTTTTGAGTAAAATCCGTTAGGAGACGCTGGAATTAATTAATAAATTAATTATTATTCATTTTTGGAAACATTAATACAACTTATATATTTTTAAGGAGAACACATCATTATTGTGAAGTTATAGTTTTTCAGAACATAGTTCTGTGATATTTTTAAAACAAATTAAATGTAGTATTGTATACTCCTATCCGGGGAAGTGCGCTGACCTATTACACCATGGCACCAAAGTAAGATAATGACAATTTGTTCAGGTGGTAACAAAAATATTTTATCGATAAATTGATTTAATTTGTATATCTTTCTAATTTGTATTAAAAATATCACAGAACTGTTTTATGAAAAACTATAACTTCATAATAATAATATATTATTTGTAACATATTTTTAGGCTAGGCAGAGACTTTGTACGGATGAAAGTACAAATGGATCACCACAAAATTCTCAATATCTGTTACTCAATGAAGAAAATCCATGTACTGACACCCCGGAAGAAACTGCTCGTACGGCTTCACCCCGAACGTCCTTCCAGCCCAAGTATATAGATGCAGCCTTCAAAAGGCGACTGGCCGAAATGAATGTCATTTATGAATTAAGAATGAATAATCTTAACAATAAAGTTCGAAATGCCAATGACCAAAATGATACCTTGAAGTGTCAGCTGGGACAGATGAAAGAAAGACTCGTTGCAAAATGTAGAGCTGATGGGCAATGCATAAGGTCGCTGCAGGAAGAAAATACGCAGTTGAAAGAAGCACTTGAGGTAATTCCACATAAAATTTCTACTTATCTGTTTGTCTTCGATAAAAATTTCTTCGAAATTAGAAAATCTTAAGAATTCTTATCAATCAAAAAACACAAAAATTGACTATTACTTAGAGATCTGACTTAATAATAATACTTTTTGGTTCTATAATTAATTAATTTAAATAATATTTGGGGGTTAGGTCGGTGGTTAAATGAAAGAGTGGTGATTGGCGTGTTGAGGTTTATTATGAGAGTATGATAAAAACAAGGAAGACAGATAGAATTAAAGAAATGAATGAGTGAAGATGCAGAAGGTGTGCGTGTATTATGAAGCGAGTCAGCAGTCTCGCTCGGCACGCGTGGGCCAGCAAGACCGCCGCTGCGGAGCGATGAAACAGGAGAGACTGCTGTTGGGAAGCGATGACACAGAAGAGACTGCTGTTGCGAAGTGATGAAATAGGAGAGAGAGAGATGATGAGGAATCAGGCCAGACCTGAGATGGCGGTGAATTTGAAATCTGATCCCTACAAATATAATTACTCTAAGTATTATTTTGCCATTTGATAATCAAAATTTGGTTTCTGATGGTACTTTAAGAGTGTATTCTTATTCAGTAATGATCTGTGGCGGCTCGCATGCATCGTCCAGATGTTCCTCATTCTGTCAATTCTTGGTATTGCAAAGCATACAAAGCGGAAACGTTCAAGGAAGGCCGGACTGCGCCGCCCGGCGGGCATGACACACGTGCACCACAGATGTGCACCAACACATGCAGCAGAGGAAGCGGTCGGCGAAACAATCGGCACCCAGTACCCAAACCGACCGGACCGCAGATGCATATCCTGACTCTCACCTTTCACTAACCGTGCATCGTTTTTCCATAACCTTTACATATTCTGTGTTGTTTCTTGCTCTCGGTGGCTTCTCCCTCATGAGAACAAACATGTTTGGATAAAAATGGTTTTCACCAGAACACCAACCAACCTTCCCACAGATCTAAACCGTTATTACTGTGATTGATATTCAATTCTAACGATGATTGATCTAACTGTTGGAAATTTAGTCTCAAGTGTATCAGTAATCATCGTTACAATTGAACACAAATCTCACAATCACAGTTAAAATAACCGTTTAGGTTTGTTTGGTTTGTATAGTCTGTATGGAAAACATTTTCTATTGGCAGAATTAATGTCTGGATGATTAGTTACCTGAAATAAATATTTTATTATTTAATATGATTATGTTCAGTACTGGTAATAAGATTAACATTATTAGTTGAAAAGTTTCTAACTGGTGGTCTTTTAAATTCTTGTAAAAAAGTCCGAATGTTAAAAGTAATAATATACCTCACACATATTTTATATTTTTACCTAATTCTAGTACCGCCTTCAAGAAACATTTATTGTGAATGTGTTTCAAATTTCAAGTTAATATCTCTATTATTTTTGATTTATATCACTTAAACCACTAGCTAGAAAAACTTAATTTTGAGAAAAATGTGTTTAATTGTGGTAACTTAAGGTTTTTCCAGGTCATATAATAAATAAAGTGGAAATTATTTTCATTTTGTCTGCCTATTAATAATAATAATAATTAATAAATGCAAACAATTTAAATAGGTATTCTGCATGCAATGCAAGTAATGTGTTAATATTATTTTACCAAGCTTAAATATATTTTCATACCTCTAGACTTCTTGTGCAGAACGTGCGGAGCATCGTAATGTTGGACAATCTATCAACCAATTGTCGCAGCGATTGAACGAAACCCTCTGCATCAATGATCAGTTGCAGCAATCAATCAATGTTTTGGAAGAAAGAATTCAGGAGACAGAGCAAACAAAAGCAGAGGTGAGAGCGATGATTCGAGTTTAAATTAGAATTTATTAATGGAACGGCAATATGTTATATCTTATGTATTTATTGTTGCTTATGTTTCACGATCCGATTTGTGGTATGAAATACGATTTCCTATAGTATCCGATGGGAAATAAATTCAATTGGTATCAGACCCCTTAAAAGCAGTGATGAGAAAAAATGCTACTCTTGACTCACTGGGGTGATTGTGATTGGTGTACGATAATATCAGTGATTGAAAACTGTGACTGTGATCACAGTTTCATTACAAATACGTATGCACCGCACGATATCACAATATACGAAATAAATTAATAAATAAAAAAAACATAATTTTGAGCATATTTACTTATTATATTCAAACTTTATTTACGTAAAAAACATATTCAAGCATATATAATTAATATATGTTTAATTTAATATCATCACAAAGAGAATGAAAACCCTTAAAAATTGTGCTTTTATTTTTAAAGTCAAATTCTCATCGCTGTTTTGGCAGAATTTACTAGATCGAGCTTATAACAAATTATAACGTCATTTTTTCATGAATATTTTCATTTCATATGCACATGTGCCGAATCATGGTTCAGAACCAAATATAAATAAAATAAAATAAATCAATCACGAACCACGATATTACCAGATATTTAATCACTGATAGTGAGTGTGACTCAAAGATATCAGTGATTGACTCACGGTTCGTGATTTTGAGCTCATCACTACTTAGAAGTATTTATAAACATTATTTATTTTGTGTTATAAGTTTATATTTCTTCACATTCAGAAGTTTTAGGTTATTCAACTTTTTGTGCTTGTTTTTTCTTTTGAACACTGAGGTTTTTTTATATTTTTAAGGAGACTCCTAAAGTAGTGAAGTGTTACGTCGTCGAAGAGGTCCCCCATTCTGCTAACTTCAGTTGTGTTAGGATGCCATTTTAAAACCCTGTTGTGAAGCTTCTTCCATTCCTGTAGATTTCCTTGATTGTAGCTGAGGGCATTGAACCACCTTTAGCTATGTTTTCCTCTTCATCCTTCTCCGAGGAAACTTTTTTCTATTTCCCCAATCTGATGTTTATGCATCTCCTTCAGTTCTTCTGTGGTTAGCTGCACTTCATGCTCCTTTATTAGTTCCTCAACATCTCTTTCTTCTTCCATTTCAAAGTTTAGATCCTTAGCTGCTGCCACAATATCCTCCATGACTTGGGTTCCATTATAAGGTTCTTCTTCTTAAACACAAAGTGTGTCAAAGAGCGCTCATGAACTTGAGGTTCGTGGTACGAAAAGTTTGTCATAAGGGGTGTTTGCTGTATAGTATATGTTATGTGAGGAGTAATGGGTGATCAAGTAAACTTGATACGGTAAATAAAAGCAAATGCTGAGGATGTATAAGGACACGAGATCTAAAACTAAAAAAAATAAATTATCTACGGTGTAAACATCAAAAAATATTTCTCATATTACAATGCATTGTACCAATCTGTTGCATATTATGAATCAATTTGTTATACATGTACATATATTTAGAGATAGAGAAGATTCACTTTCTCTGTTTAATGTTAAAATGTAAAATAGATTATTTTTTAAGACACCATTTTTTTAATGATGGGTATCACTGTGAGCTTGCATTCACTGTTAATTAATCATTGTATTTACAGGAATTGTGCAGAATCAGATTAAAGCAGGAAAGGGATCTTCAGGAGCTGAAGGATTGTAATAGAGAAAAGCTTATGGCTCTCGTTAAAGATTATAATGAAAAATTGCAAGATATGGATGAGTCATATAAAGATCAAATTAAGTTAATAAATTATTATTTTTTTTGTTTATTATGTATAGACAATAAACCTTTGATTTAGCGGACCCCGATTTAACGAACTTTGCATTTAACTTGCAAATTTTTAGCGAATAGACCGTATGTTAAAAACAATATTCTGTGAATGATTTAGTAATCTCGTAAAAAATGTTTGGCATATGATTAGCATGTGATCACACAGTATCATTCATGGTAATTTGTTCTGTTGTCATATGGCGTGACTTGACACTCTCGCTTAAATTAGTCTGTTATGTCGAGGTTTTTAAAAGTTTCTTTAGAGAGGGCCCCTATTCCAGAAAAAAATGTTAGATGACCGACTCACATGTGATATGAAGGGATAATGGGGGGGATAATCATAAAATAATGAGCATCGAAACCAATAGAAGAAGACCGGGAAGACTACAAGTAACATGCACTTGCAGCCTTAGAGATTTGATTGCGAGCAAGGATGCTTAGAACAGAACAAAGTGGATCAGAATGACGACTAGTCGACTCCAGATTAAAGAGATAGGGGCAAGGATAAAGAAGAAGAATCATTATTATTTTTTTATGTTATTGTGTAAAGATAGGTTAATTTTATTAGTGGAAAGGACAAGAAATGTTGATGTGTTGATTTATATCTTTCTGATACCTTTTGTTCCTTAAGTTTGGATGAGTCTGACTTAACCCAAAGATTGTTGAATATTTTCAAAATATATGATAATTTGTTTTTACCGGTGGGTTTCAGGAGTTTTCTTGATCAAAATGAGTCAAATGTTCAGCAGCTTATTTGTGAGAATGACTCCACATTTAATGAATTCAGGGAATCGACCAATCAATTCATTTGTGATAAAGATGCTGAAATTAGTCGCCTGCAATCGTTGCTAGATGAACAGTGTTCCAAGTATGTAAACATTTTATATTACTCTTTATTCTGGGCTTAGATACAAGATGTTGTATTCATGAATTAATGTGACTTGATATTCTTTTGTTATTTTACTACGTTTACTTTCTGCTAATAAGGAACTTAAGTTACAGCTATGTTACAGTTATGTCGTAATACCTGATAGCAGGGCTAGTTGCAAAGTTAGGGTGCGGGGCATTCTTATTTATCTATTATCAACAGGGCAATAAGTACTGCCCAAATATTTTCAAGCATAAAATACCCATTTAAAATTTACATATTTATTTCACAAAAGTTGCCTGCCGGTCTAGTATTTAAGACACTTACCTAGTGACTAGCTGTCGGGGGTTCGAGCCTCGTACCAGGAGACCACTAATTAAGCTCTATTTTCATAGCACAAGCTAAGTTTGAAAACAGTAAGAATATTGATGTGACACGTATTCCGTATACACATCTCTATTTTTTTTGTCACAAATAGATGTATGCAATAGATAAATCATAAAACATTTTAAATGAACAAGT
This sequence comes from Eubasilissa splendida, assembly GCA_031772225.1. Taxonomy (NCBI): domain Eukaryota; kingdom Metazoa; phylum Arthropoda; class Insecta; order Trichoptera; family Phryganeidae; genus Eubasilissa; species Eubasilissa splendida. Next base: position 26,191,549 of record CM062858.1, on the reverse strand, counting down.
TGATGTGATTTGTGGTACACCATCCGAGTGACATTCCAACAATTTAATAATACTCAAAAAGCATTATTTTAAAATATAAAAATAATGAAATAAGATTCAATTAGGCTGGGACCGAATAAATTAATAAAGCATGGCTGTGTTTCCAATTTATGTTTTTTTCAGACTGGAGTCTGAGGTTAAAGATATACAGTGCAAGGCAAAGGAGGAATGTATGAATCCCGAGTGCATTGCAAATCGTGAAAAACTTTGCCAGATGCAACGCAAGCTTCACAAAATGGAGAATGTGAAGAATAAATGTTTGCGATACTTCGAAGGCAAGCTGTTGGATTTGCTGAAAGAAAAACACAGTAATGAAAATACTGTCAGGGTAAAAAACATTACTATTATATTTATATTTCTTACATATTTATATAAAATTTAACAAAAGGTTAAAATTAGTTAAGAAAAAAATAAGTCATTATCTGCTTGTAAAAGAGGGTCTTCAGATGTTAAGAAACTCAAGTATTGTTGATGTTTTTTCTACGCCACTATATCCAAGGGCTAGATTTGGTTTAATTCACAACTGCTCTTGGTTGACTCCTAACCCTGGCAATTCTTCTCCAGTTCCCAGGCTTTCGTATTCTGCTATAGTCTTCTTCTTGATCTGCCTCTAGCCCGTCTCTAGACTATCGTCTGATATTCTTACAACATGACCAATAACTAACCGCAGCCTTTGGGACTTCAATCTTATAAGTCAATAAATTTTTTTAGTTCATGATTCATTTGTATTATTCTTTTTAGTTCAATTCACTTTTATTATTCTTTTTAATTTAAGATTCCATTTTGTAGTGTAGGTCCAAACATATTTCATAGTATTTTCCATTATACGCATAATCAAGACTAAAACTACATTTTTTTTCCTCATTATTTTGTACAATTGTGCATTAAAATATATTGTTTCATATTTTTGTTAGCTTTCTTTTGTTTGCGAGAAACGAATAACAGCTTTACGAAGCTGACTTTTTATAGACCTGATCTCTACTTATCCGGGGAAAGTGTATTATCATTTTCGCTATAGTAATCAAATACGTTTTCGACAAATTTTGAATTTATATTTTGTAATCTTTCCAATTGATACATTTTTAAAAACAATCTACTTTATAACGCGGTGAATCCTAAATACCCTCGAGTAAAACTAAGAGACACCAGAATTAATTCTGGGTAGCAACTAAATATTTTTTCAATAAATAGATTTTTTCTGGACTCTTACTAGTTGATTAATTTAATTTGCATTATGTTTTCTTACTATCAGATGCTTTTAATGAAGCAACGAGCTGAGATAACACTTCAAGTTTTTAATGAGAGCCAATTGGAGTTGAAGGATGCCGTCAATCGCCTGCAAGACCGTTACAAGAGAATTATTCAATCTATGCAGGTAAAATTAATTGCATTATAATGACATCATGTTACTGTACATTCCCTTTATTAACTCCTAGATCCACCAGTCCCTGTATTAGTAAGGCACTAGAGTTATATTTATGGGTGTACGGGGTATAATTTATGACGACGATGAGTGGACGTGTTAATATAATTTTCTCTCGACAGGGTCAACTTTCACAAAACAATGTGGACGTGGAGGATATGATGGGCATGAAGATAGGCCGAGTGGACTCTGCAGGCAAGCGAAAAAGCTGCAAAACTGTAACTGAATGTTGTAACACCAATTCATAGGATTTTTTTATTTTTACCTTTCATTTTAAGTTTTTTATGAAGTTTATTTTTGAGCAGTGAAGTACATAATTTGGTTTGATCATTTTGTTTCATTTCAACAATTTTAAATAACACCTTGTTTCATTGTAATAAATTGAAAATCAATAAAATAGAGATATATCGGTACATATTACATTCACATTTCTACTATGTATTTTCAACTTGTGCAATGAAAATAGGACTAACTCGTTGGTTCCCGGGACGAGGCTCCAACTTTCAATTACTTGACCACTAGGCGAATGCATCAACAACAAGTACATTGAATGGTCAATGTGGAAATCTTTATGTTACAGCCTGTGCATATCCATATATAATATAAACTCATATAAGCTGAATTAATGTATAAACGAATATAGACAGCGATGAGTCAAAAACCGATGCACAATGGTTCAATAGCAACAGGCAACTTTTACATGAGAATATCCGAATGTTACTCCTTGACAATTTGACAGCTACAGGTTTATGATGAGTTGAACATAGTATAATGAGTATTTTGACAATAAATTAATGTAATATTCACATGTTGGTAGACAACGTTACTAAATTAATAATTATGAATATATTATTTTACATTTGCATCACAGCTTGATAAGTATATTCCATTTCATTTAGAATGAACAGTTGTAATACCATAAGTAATATGCACATTGTAACTGTGTATTCATGCCGCCTAGCGTTTTAATTGGTCAATACGAAATGTTTGAATTTTGTAAATTAGGAATGTTTATATCCGTTATTTTTTTAATGGATCAGTTGTCTTTTTGTATTTTTATATTATTACCAATATTTGTCGAATGCATTTGTTGGTTTTTCCATTGTTATAAACATATGTATATATACATACTTACATTGTAAAACCCATATATTAAAAATAAATATTCCTAAAAGCATTATATGTTCCAATAAACCATTTTTCTCTGTTCATACATAAATATACTTAACCCTATTTCTATCTTTCTATCTGTTTAGGTGACGGAAAAGATAAAAAAATATGATACATATATCGCAAAAAAAAAACGGTGTACATGAAAATTTGAGCTCTGTATGTCACAATGTTCTATTTTATATGAGTTTTCCGGCACAATGTATTTATTTAATATTTAAAAAAATATATATTACATTTTTTTGAAACACTAATATAACTGTTCTTTCTAAATGAAAAGTAGTTTACTGAAATTTTACTGCAATTTTTTTTTTTGAGAAAGTGTACCTAATGGTAATTTTAAGCAGTAAAAATGTGAATAAATGGACGCTAATAATTTTGTATTTGAGTACACATTGTAATACAATATGGATTTAGGTAAATTTGAATTAGTTATAATAATTTGAAACAATACGAGTAAGTATCTACTTCTTCTTTTTAAGGAGAACACATTCTTATTGTGAAATTGTAATTTTTCAGAACATAGGTCTGTGATATTTTTAATACAGATTAAATGTATTAATTAGAAAGATATACATTTAATTTGTATTTAAAACTTATTATTTTGTTGGGAGGATAGTGTAAAGAAGGACGCAGTAGAGCTACTACAGATTTCAAACTGGAAGACGATTGCCGAGAACCGGAGCATATGGAGGTGAAAAATTCTGGAGGCTAAGGCTCGAAAAGGGCTGCAGGGCTGTTAAAGAAGAATAAGGAATATTCATGTGCACATTGTTATTATAATATATTTATTTGTTTATCGAGGTTGGCAAATTCTACAGCCAATAAGAGACAAGTAGAAATCTGCGCTTCAACCAATTAGAAGCCCCAATAGTGTTGTCATAACCGTCTTTTGTTCAACCTACACACAGAAATTGACAAATTTATCTGACAAGTATCAGGTGTCAGAACGCTATTAACTGAATGATTTATTCATGAATGAAATATAATGTTTCATTAAATGACATATTTTCTAGCATATGCTATCTGCGCCAATGCTGCCCTGGGGTTGCATCTGGGACCCTAATGTATTATAGTCTGTACGAAGCCCTGTGAAAATACTGAAAAGGCTGCAAAATAACAGAAAGCTCCAGTCGTCTCGGACCACTATTGCTATTGGACCAAGCTCTCCAATATTCCAAGAGTGCATGTGGGTGGTACTGTGAAATCCCACCCACACCTTAAACAATTCCACACACACAGGCCTCTGCTGTGGCCAATCCAAGAAACTATGGCATACATCATCCTTGTAACAAGGGACCACCGAAGTAGAAGAGAAGATATATTAGAATACATACTAGGTAAAAGCCCATCAGGGAAAAAATCGTATTTTAGAATACAGTGGAACCGCGTTAATTCGAACCCCTTTTATTTGAAATTCGATATAATTCGAAATTTTCAAACACTTCAAGACCCAAATTCTAAGTTTCATAGATAATCAACTTCTTTAACACGAAAACCCCGTTAACATGTAGTACGAACTCATTTTCAGGCCCACGCGTCATAAATCAACGCATGTTTACGTCACATAATTCAAAAGTTTTGAGTAAATTATAAAAAATTAACAATGCGCGCGGTTTTTTGACCGCGCACGCCCATGTGAAGCGTTCTTTATGTATTTCGCGATACCTGTCGACATAACACGCGTCTGAGCCTACTGTGTGTGCAACCTCCTTAATGTCGCGATAAAATGAGGGAATTCCGGGTATGCTTTCTTCAGTTGGCTACTTGCACCATAGAATGGAGACGAATTTTCGTCTTATAATCTTAATTTTCCTTGAATGACATTATTGTTAACTTACCTTATTATTTCACGAGATATTTTTCCAGTGATCCCGAAACCCAGGATGGAAAAATAAATGATTTTTTCAAGCCGAAACATTCCTGTCAATTAAAAATGTTTAAATTTGTTATTATTATTCTTAATTAAATGTTATAGTTATGTTGTATTTAATTTAATGATTGTTTAATTTCATGAGAACATTTTAAGGTAGGATCTTTACTTATTACGAGAAATAGATTTAATGTTCACTCTAATTAGTTTTAATAGTATATATAATAAATTACATCAGGATTTTGTATTAGCATAATAAATATTGCGTTTTTTTGATGATTTTGCGAAATATGCCAAAATATGTAGGTAATGCTTTTTATGAAATTAGCGGCCTTTTTCATGACATTTGCGATTATTAATCGCATCGCGGAAATTATTATTTTTTTGGTCCCTTGAATTTCTTATTAACGTAGAGCCGCGTAGTATGAATTCTTTTTTTTTGGTCTCTTGAACTTCGAATTAACGTGGTTCTACTGTAGTTGGTAAGCATATACCTACTTTTTAGTATTGAATTAAATTACTATGGAACACACGGAATGTATGTATATATCTAGATTGGATACGTGAAGATCAATCAATTCTAGAAAGCAATATTTTTTCATATCCAGTTCAGAAAAAGGTAAAAGGTAAATTGGGCTAAATTGTACTACCGTATACATTGATGATGTTTTCACCTGTTTATGCAGTACATGCGAGAAAATTTTAAATGTTATAATTACATTTCTGGCTGTGGTTGCTATCAACGCAGGGAAAGGTAATGAAACAAAAATATCAATTTCAAATAGATCGTAGGGCGCAAACTTTTTGGGCCCCTGTCTAACGTATATGAGAGTTTTTATTATTACTCTCTATTTCTTTAAAATATATAGCCACATTTTTGTAAAAATTTCGCCTCACGTGTGTGCTGAACCAATCTCCACTTTTGAAGCTCAATTTCGTAATTTAATCTAAATGTCAGATGATACCATATTGTTCCAAGGTGTCGAAGTGACAAAGTGCTAGATGACTACAGAATTATTTTATTCGAAATATATACGCATGTCGTTAAAAGCGTGACCGACGTACAAACGGTAAAAAATATTTAAAAAATGTAAAAATTCTTGTGATTTCAATCTTGAGCCCATGATGGCTCAAATTGAATTAATGGGAAGTTAGCAGAATCCAAAAGCCATTATCTTGCTCAACGTTGTTGAAAAATTCCGATAGATGCCTTTTTTGATTCGATGCCCAAATAATGCAAAATATTTTCGTACAAGAGGCTGGCGCGTGAAATTGAATTTGGAAGGAGACATCATAATACGACCAATAAAGGACACGGAGTTTAGGGATTTCGATTGATTTATTTATTTATTTGATTGATTCGGTACACTACAATCGGGTGACAGAAATCATTTTGCGGATCTTTCTGTAAATATTGGTAAAATATAAATCATATATCAAAATTTGTAGTCTATAAAATACACATAGGCACGGTAAAACAAAAAAGTAGGTATATGAAATTTAAAACAATTTTCATATTTTATATTTATTAATATATAATATAATTACATGCACTACTACGTAAATAAATATGATATTATGATTAATTATTATTACTGCGCGTTAGTTTTGGGTTATTGCTTTCAAACATATTTATTCGTATGTTTTTTTACATAATATTCCTGAATTATCTATTTCTGAAGAATATAAACCAATTTAGGATATTTTCTTATTAAAATCGATTTCAAAAGTCTTGCCATTATAGTGGCTAGCGATATCAGTCTATAGTTTTTGGGAGACGATGTATCCAGTTGTTTCGACTTTAATATCGGTACAATAATAGTTTTAGTCATATTCGCGGGTGTGTATAGATGCTTGATCATGTTACTGAACAGTGTCGCCAGGACAGCGGAGATAGATACTCTCCTGCATTTCTTACATGCTCAATACTGAGAGAATCGTGTCCAGGTGATTTGCCGGTCTTTATAGCTATAATTGAACGAGTAATCATTTCACTTGTGACTATGGGTATGGCGTCTTCGGTTGACCATTGACTTCAGAAAATTCTGATCGGAATATTTTTGAAATTTCATACATGTCCGATATTCCATTAATATGACTAGATGCCTGATGTTTTGGATTAGTTATTTTTGTCGTACTGTTTCAGAACTTTTTAAAGCCTTTGCTTTGAAATTATAAAACATTTCAAGAGAGTTGTACTCATTTCAAACAAAATAAATAAATTCGCTCTGCATATTTATCGTGTCGCCCATTTGCCGTCGCCAAAATGATCGTGTTCAGATTGATTTATATACGTTATCAAAGAACCACGCTGGTACTCAAAGATAATGCAAATGCAGAATAAAAAAGGCCCCCCTAAATAAGTATTGTATATAAGATATACGAATATTATTATGTGCTGCGTGGTCTATCCACAAAAATACATAAAATCAAAAAAGTTATGGATATTTTTAACCCTTCAGTCTCATTTGGGACACTCTGTATTTAAAAAAAGTCGCGGAACTATTTGATTGCGTTAGTGGAACCAGAGTGATTACGTGGGTGAGACCAAAATGAAAACAAGGAATTTGCGTTAGTTCACGTTTATATATTTGGTAGTCTGTGACTGTAAATAATTATTTCAAATTTGAGAATTATCCATATAGTGTATGTAGATTGACAGGTCATCTGCAGACTTATAGTTCTTCAATAAATCTGTCTCGAGTGTACCGACTCTCATTCATGGTTAAGCAAGATATGCTAAGACCTATTTACTTAGCGCAGGGCCTCGCTGATGGTAGGCGAAAGGCTTTTTATAACATCGGGAAGGATTCCTTCCGGTTCCGCGGCCTTTTCAGCCTGGAGTTTCCGGATACAGGCTTTGACTTCCTCAGGTTTTACCAGCCCCGGTGAAATATTACCCACGTTCCAGGGCGTCTCCTGCTATTACCCCGACACATCTAATTCAACAAGTTGCTAATTTAGAATTTTACGTTCTCTCAATTTTTCTCATTTATTTACGATTACTTTTAAGTAAGAATAGAAGGTAAGAAGTGATAAATGCGAACGAGTCTCATTTAAATGAATACTGAGATTATTATTTTTATAAATTATTTAATACATATATTACATATATACAATAATACTAATCAAGAATAGTATATTAATAATAAATACCATCGTAGGAAATTAAGCATTTTTATGCAAGTATTATTTTACAACAGCATTGAAAATGTCTATGGCTTAAAATATTTTTTTTTATATATTTTTATAAAAATTTTCGGATAAATAAAGAAAAATAAGTGATTAAAACAATACAAATACGAAAACTTCAATACCTCGGACATATAATGAGACGTCCGGAGAAGTATGAGATCTTGTACCTCACGATGCAGGGAAAGATTGCTGGAAGTCGGGAAGAAGGAGAACATCATGGCTTAAGAACCTGAGACAACGGTTTGGCCAGTCTACTCTAGAGCTTTACCGGGCTGCAGTAAATAAAGTCATGATAGCTAATATGATAGTCTACGTCCGTTGAACGGATAGGGCACAATAAGAAGAAGAAGAATAAGTAGCGGGCGTGAGTAACTTCGATTCTAACGTGTTACGTATCTCAGACACATGTTTAATATCACCTCAGCCTATAATATGTTTTCTGGTTTGCCCCGCACCACTTCGTATACAGATTATTGTATTTTGTTTTGATCTATTCAAACATCGTCTAAATGTTATTTTAAGTTCGGTTGGTGTTCATTTGCTTTGTTGAAATATTTCTTCTTTGTTGGTGTATACAAAGATACTGAATACCGTTAACATTTCATAAGTGTTAGTATTACACCCTCACCTTCGAATCTCTAGCACACTTTTTTAACGCAGTTTCGTGACAAATTTTATCCGGGAAGCCTCTGAACAATGTTTTCTATGTTAAAATTTTAACGGTTTTGATTATATTTCGACTATCGACATGTGTAAATACAAGATCTATAATAATATTTCGCGTTGAAAATAATATACAACCTACTAGGTAGTGTTTCAAAGATGAAATGAATTGTAACATAAATGGAGCGTACAGTCAGAGGAAAACAAGTGTGGTTCGCCGATTTCCGCTTCTCTCAACTGGCAATGATGATGTCAGAAGAAATGAAACACAGACATATGTTCTTTTAGGGACGCTTCGGCGACAGAATCGTGAATCGATTCCCGCTCGCAGAATACTACATTTTATTTGGTTACAAACTGTACATTCAATTCATTGAAATTTTTCCCACCATTTCAGCGAGCAGGCAGCAACAGCTGTCATCACTTCGGCAACCTCTCAATCCTGTGCGATATAATAAAATTTATGAAAATATTTAGTACACGTATTTTCGCCGAGTTTGATGTTTTAGAGTTTTAGGGGTTTCTTTGATTCCCCTCAGATATCATTGGATGACAGCGTTTGTCCGTTCTCCGAGTGATGTAATTGAAGGTGATAATGGTGCTAATTTTTCAAAAATAAATATGAAAAATACCTCTCCTACACTTTTTCTCTGTAAACTTAAGAAATTCATATTAATTTTGAGGATGTACGTTAAAATTACTTTAAAAAATATGAACAGCTCATTTGTTTGCGTCACGCCAAGGCGCATAAGCGAACGGTAAATGTTTATCTTTTTAAAAAATATTCCACCCTCTGCAGCCCAGGGGACCGGTGGGAAGATGAAAGGGAGAGCTATTAGGAGAGAATGAGTGAACAAAGTCGTAATACCCACGGGCTCTATAACAGTCATATATTTTCAGGTTAACTTTAGTCCGGTTCTTGAGCTAGTCTGACATTACGATAGGAGTATTTCATTGATTCTATGAATGTCTGTTAAGTGGGCGTTGTTACAAAATAGCAAAGCTTTTCAATAAAACATCATCTCAGATACATACGTCATACCAAATGCGACCATTTATTGTTTTGCTTAAAACAGAACGTCTACTCCTTGGGCTACGCTAAATTCTGTACGATACTTTTCACATCTGACGTCTGATGGAATACTTCTTTGCTTTATAAACGAGAGTTAGTTTGTAAGGTAAGGTAACATTAAAAGTGCGTTTAAGCATTGTTCAAATGAAAGGTTCACGCACAAGGAATTTAAATAGACTACAATAACACACGTAGATGAAAACAAAATAATAATCAATCGTCAAGAAAGGTGCGCGAGCTGTCTACGTGTACTTACTACCGAAGAGACTTCTGACTAACTAATGTGTGAGACGTATAGCGCATGCCGTCATCGCCGCGTTACTAGGCATTACTATTGTTACCACCAGCCATAATTGTTACCATAAGCCTTACATTCCCTTCTAACTATACATTCGTTAGTCCATCATCAGTGGATTTGCTGCATGTACATCTTAGTGATTTCATTTCTATTGTATTTAGTCTACTTTAGTTCCTCTTCTGCCAACAGCAGGCTTCATTTCCGCACACCAGTGGCAGTATCAGAACTCTATTATGAACCACCATAATTAACTCTACAATATACATGTCAATAAGACAACTACCCTATTAGATATATGTACAAAGAACCATGTATAAATCTCACCCCAGAAAAATTTCACCAAAAATAAATTGGACAATTTGATGTAATGCGTTCGCTCGCATCAAAAGTAAACACTGAATATAAGCGCTCCCAAATAATAATTTTCGGTCGATGGCATGTTCGCAATTTTGCCAGTTTAATTATTATTAATAATAAGTTTATTTCCACACCAGGAAGTTTTTCAATTTTCCATGACAATTTCCACAATAAAAGTAAATTTTTTCCGTAATAGAAGTACAATTATTATAAACAAAAAATAAGAATAATCTTGAATTATAAAAAACGTAATAAAAAACAATGTAATATAATATAACAAATTAAATATTTAATTAATATTGTAAAGATGAAATAAATTTTCAGGCATATTATGTAATACGGTCGAATGAAAATTTCTTATTTTTGTATCTAAATCATGATTTACATTCCTTTGACATCAAATTCATTTACGTACAGATTTCAAAATATACAGACTTACAAAAAATTACTTTCTATAAATGGTTTATGTAACTGAGCAACATGTTAATTTTCCGTCACATTTGAGGGGCTCGTTATACGGTGCGGGAGAAAATGTATTTGAAATTAAACGGACGTCCGTATCAACACCTCGACATGAACACATTTTTGAAATTTAGGTCACGGTACCGCCCACAGTACAGCGGCAATTCAATTAATAAAACGAACATTAAACTGAAACGAGAACAATTGTGCGTATGGAATTATGATCATCCAATTTGAATTCAACGCGAGAGGTTCGCAGATTTCCAGACGAGTCCTTAAAATGAGTAATTAACGTGGTGACCACACATGTAACTGTTCCCCGAAAACGGAGGCAGCCGTCCCTAATTCTTTTTTTAATTGTCAAATTAAATGGAACGACCGCCATTTGTATTCTGTTCCCGCCCATTCCCGCGTCAAGCCGGCCGACGAGCGCGGTAAATGGCGTAGCGCGCGTTTCACACGCGCAAAGAAAATAACCACAACATTTAGAGATTGTCATATTTTCTGGTTAATTTCTTTTTCGAATACAAAACAAATTTGGGGAGAGGGGGGCAGATAAGTGTGAATTGTGAATTACTTTTCAGATTTCCGCGGGGACGAGAACGTTCCACGTTCGAAAATATAATTTGTGATAAAAACGAAAACGTAATACCGTATTTTCTGCTCAATGTTATTTGAGCTCGAAATCATTGTAGATGTATCTTTTTACAACAAATATAGGATGGTTAAAAAGGTTACACGACATTTAGATTACAAAAGTTTTCAGTTTGTGATACAATTAAGACATTTTGGTATTATTATCGAGAGATTTTTATGCGATTCAGGTGAGAATCGAATGAAAGTAGTTTTAGTTAGAACATTACACCTTCGAATATAAGATATAAATAAGAAAAAAATTAATTATAAAACAAATTGTAATTGTTTAATTAATGTTTGATTGTAACCTTGATTGGTAACTGTGTTTTATAAGTCCCATGAATATTTTGTGATACAGAAAACTCATAAAACCAATAAGATATTAAATTAATATTTAAAACATCACAGAGCTATGTTCTGAATAATTACAACTTCACAATAAGAATGTGTTTTCCTTAATAATAAGATATTACCTGTATTCAGTAGTTATTGTAGGTATTGAAAGTCACTTTTATTTTTATGTTTTCATTATTTTTACTGTTTGAAAGTTCAATGTGATATTTATATTACATCCAGATTCGCACGTGCTTATCATACAAATAATACAATTATAGATTTTTCTGTAAAAACAATATTGTGTTTCGACTGAGGATGTTGATTGTACAGACATACTATTATATTACTGATAGTATGAATCTAGTTTCAATAACTACACGTGTGAAAGTTTCACGTGACTTACAAACTAAAATAAAATAAAATCTCTTTGAACATTTACAACCATATTGGACCGTTTCCGCTCTTTGCTCTCGGTCAATTGTGCGCTGCTTGTGTTTTCTCTGTTTCGATTTGTGCCCGATAATATCGAGACATTTGGAAAGTTCAACTAAGAAACAACTACTTGACACTGAGAAACTCGTGTAATGGTGAGACGACAGCGAGAAATATTCCAAAGGTGTTTAATTAAGTTTCGCGGCGGCGGTTGAAAGAATTGAATAACTTTCCAAAATACCATTACATGATTCCAACATTTACATACGGACCCTAACTGTCAATATAACAGATATATTAAAAATTGCCCAAAGAGCAATGGAAAGGACTATGCTTGGAATTGAATCGAGTACCAAACATACAAATTAGCTCGAGAACCATACTGATAATTTAAATTTAAGGACTATAAAGTTTAAGCGTAAAGTGCCCATGACGTGAATTTTTTTACGATAATGGTGCTACGTAAATTACTCAATGTTATAATTATTTAAATAATACAAAAAAAACATTTTTTAAACCACTATATATTGATTTATTAACATGATTAATGGTCCTTTCATCAGGATACAAATTGTATACAAAAATTAATAATACAAGCGTAGACAAAAAACAAAACTATAAATATAAGTGATGAATAACTAATTAGGAACTACTTTGAAAACTAATTCAAAAAATAACTATTTGCAAAAAGAATTTGGTTATTTACATTGTTTAATTTACTGTTAATACTTTTTCATATTACAAAAATTTCTAATTTATATAACTGCAAACCCACGGTGTTTATATGTTAACAATTTTAAACCCTTATTAATGTCAAAGGAATGGTTTGTTTCCAAAACCTGATAGTTATTTCTATTTAGTCATCACAAATGCTCCTTAATTCTTAAATCAAAATTTCTGCAAGTTTTACATATATAAAAATAATTACAATCATTGAAAATTAATTTGTAGACACCCGATTTTTTAAAAATATCATCCTTTTCTTTATTACTTAATATATAATTATATATATAATATGTTGCAACAAAGTAATTTTACAAATATTTAAGATGTTGTAATTATTGTTCCGCATTCGTAAAAAACATATTTTTAGCGTTTGTAATATCGGCCGCGAATAATTTTATTATCACATGGCGGCTTCTACATTCCTACTCCTTTACCCATCCTGATGGTCGTCTTCAGTGTGAAATGTGACCTTGACGCCACTAGACGTCAATTGGATCAATATTGTGTTTGATCTCGACATTGCGATACCATTCGCAGTGTGGACCAGTTCAACTCCAGTGCACCAGCTCTGTTTAGTGTGATCTTTATGTGTGATCATAGTGTCTATTGTTTGTGTATGCTGTGGATATAAATTGACATCGCCTTATTCAGTCGGATCGTCACATCGTGACCATCCGCGTGCACCGTTGTGTGATTTCGACGGCGACAACAAGATTGTTAATAATCTGGTCGACGGCATACTGTAAAGTTTCATGCAAGCACCAGATCATTAAGAAAGCACGAAACATTGAGACTAGATGCCTATCACAGCAATATTGCGTTTTTTATTCCCATTTCACGAATGGTAGATTGTATAATATAATGACGTTAGTACAGAAATCAATTCATTACCAAGCTATTAAAAAACTTTTATACGACACGTTCGGTGCTAAATACTTATTTGTAAGACTCTATACGTTATAACGTTCTTTATGCTTTCGTGTATTTTGCATGTTAATTTGTTCAGATATAATGGTGTAACATCTCATTTATTTATTGTACATCTTTGTCATACCCACTGTAATATCTACAAGTACAAGCTGCGGTGGGTAATCACATTATAGTTATCGTATGTGATGAGAATTTTCAAGAGGTTTAATTACTATATTTTTAATTAATATAAACTATATTTTTGAATGTGTTGTATCATTGAACTGTTAAAAGAAACTACGCCTTTTCGCTATCTAGTGTAAACTCTAAAATACTTTCGCACGCCCTCTGAAATTCGCAAACAACGTGATGCACGCGAGCGTGGTTTTCACAGTACTAACAGTCTGGTAGGAATATAAGTTGGTTTACTAGCTAAAATAGCATAGTCCAAACGAAAATTCCGATCGCCAGGCGCGTACATTATTTTTATTATTCTTGATGTTTGTAGTGGTTAGGCATAATTAAATTTTATCTACATTTAAACTTTATATAAACCACTGTGTGGTATTTTTATTTCAACCGGTTTCGATACTAACGTATCTTCATCAGGACCAGCTTACAAATGAACGATTCCACAAAAATAAATTATTAAAACAACACCAATGTGTATTGACACACACTTAAGGTGTCCCAATAATAATAATTTCTCAGATTTTCCAACCATCTTTTAGAGACATGCCACAATTTTGTAAAAGAAAACGGCATTGAAATTTTACATATTAATAATAAAGAATTTAGATTAGATAATTTAGAAATTTTTCAACATTACAACTAATAGAAATTAATAAACAATCTTCTATTTAACAAATACCTTATTTCAATGTCTCCTTGTCAATCTCCTCTCCGACCCCGCCCCCGCTCGTAATTGATGTAGATTAAATATTTTATTTTTATGGAATAGTTTAATTGTACGCCAGTCCTGACGAAAATACGTTAGTATCGAAACCGATTGACGTCGAAATAACTCTCAGTGGTTCATACAAAGTTTAAACTTACATACAATTTTAATTATTTTGATTGATTATTTCGATTTTTATTGACATTATTTTGTGTATAAATTAAAACATGAAATGCAATTACTTTGTATTTTAAATAGCGATGATGCATTTTTGGTGACGTCAAATTTTATATCTTTATTTTAACTTTCGACGAGGTTGCGTTTTCTTAGTAAAAATAACCTCTCACAGTTGCGCGCACCGAAGACGCCCGATTGTTCGGAATTCAAAAGCTTGACGTTCGCTTATCGCGGGGAGGAAATAAAATATATTACATGACGTGATAAAAAAAACTTGCATCGATATTCCGGGGTTCCAAGGTTCGCGCGAATTATATTTGATATTTTCATACAGTCTCATCGCTCCCGCTCCCGTTCCCGTTTCTTCCGGGAGCCGTCTCTTCCCGGGGCGTTATCTTTCCATTTCGTTTTCGGAAAATTTATTTCCAAACTGCAAAAAGTGCCGCGTGAGCTGAACAAGGGACACTCGAGAAGTTTCACACTTAATTCTCTGTTAGCGTAAATTCCTGGCTCCAGATAAGGTGGCCTCACTTTTTGTTGTACTCGATGAGCGTTCTGCGAAAAATTAAATAACTATTTGTTTATTATAATCGAAAACTGTAATGTAGATTTGAAAATATTTTAAGTGACACCTCTAAAACAAAAATGGAAAAATAAAGATGTTCTGAAACATAGTTTGATTATATAATTCATTGATTTATAATTTAAACACAATTATGCATCGATAATGATAAATGATAATTATCCGCGGTTTTTTTCGCGACGTTTTGTTTTTTGAATTTGACGTTTAATTGACATTTGTCATAATAAAATTCTTTAATAGGATTAGGAAATTAAAATGCTCATCGAAAACCATACACATACGCCACACAATGCTGTACCACTTGGAGAATGGGCGGAAAACTGCCGAGTCATTTCGCGATCTCGACAATCTTTTCGGCGAAAGAACGATTAGCGAAAGGGCATGCCGAGAGTGGTTTGTTCGCTTCAAAGCTGGCGATTCTAGCTTAGACGACAAGCCAGGAAAATAACAGAAGCGGCTCTGGAAGAAGACGAATGTTGCACCACTAGGAAACTGGCTGAGAACTTCAACAACGATCAGTCCACAATTACGGTGACTACGCCCCCGAATGATAATTGTACATAATATGTTTTGAGTTTGTTTTCGTTTTTGGTTATGTAACAATATAATTTAAAAAAACGTCGAATAATTATGCATCAACCTAATAGTTTTATGTAATGTATTATAATTCTGCATTATTAAACAAAGCCTTGTTCGCTGCAATCATGTTGTTATGTGACTGTATCGTATGTATATTTATTTATTTGATTCATTTAAAGGGATTTTTAACAATATAAATAATCATAATACAAGTGACATAATGTATAGTATATGAAATTAATTATAAAAATGCACAGGTATGTTGAGGCAAGTAGTATTGCAGTACATAATATAAGGTAATATAGCAGTTTACAATATAAGGTAATATAATATTAGTAGAAGAAAATATAAACTGGTGGGAGAAAGGGTGGGAAGATTGAAACTATTATTGTGAAACTAATATTAACTCTTCTGTTCAAAGGTTTTTGGTGAAACCTTGTTTGATTCTATGATTATTTTGTAAATTGAGTTGAAAATTTTTATTTTATTTCACTATATTTTATTATATTTAACGTTAAAATGTTTTAACTCCACTGCTACCTCCACCTCTTTTACCTCCAGATACACCTCTAATTACAGTCTGACAATGCTTTTAATTTTAGTTGAATTGTATAATTGATAATGGGAAGATGTTCCCGAAAACGTTAAATATAATATAGTAGAATAAAACAAAGCGTTTTAATTCAATTTACAAAATAATTGATTCTTCTGCTTTAATAGTTCGTTAGTTGCTTAAGAGCGAGCACACACCGAGGACAAAACAGACCATTCTATGGTTTGAAAATTTAGTCATCAGAAAAGTATCCAATTTGAGTACTCGAGTATACTAGACTATTTTTTAAAAACTCTAATAATTCTCAAGTTATATTCGTAAATTATAAATGATGAAATATTAAAAAAAACTACATATTTATCTGCGTCTTTGTTAGAGCGGTTACTGTCAGGTATGATTTTTTGCACAGTTTCCAACGTCAACTATACTAATAGATATGACGGAACAATTTCTTTTGTGTCTTCGTGTCCTCCTGACTTGTCTTATCAATGGCCACAAACAATATAAAATATCGAAAAAAAATCTTTGAGGACTAATGGATGCAGCTGTGGCGTAAACTGTTGTAAAACCAGGATATTATAAATAAATGTTTGTATTTGTACTAATCCGTTAGTGGAAATTATAAACCAAAACATCTGTATATTTTACGCTTCTAAGAAATTGGATACGTTTATAAAGCGGACGGAATACATGCGAATTTTGGTACATTGGAAACTACGTACTCGAGTATTTTAAGATTTTACTACTCGGTACTCGAGTAGTTGATGATATCGAGTAATTAGAGTCTCTAGTCGTCAGTGTGCGCACTGCCATACATTCTCATACTCGCCATCACGACTAAAAGTCATCGGTGCGCGCTCGCACTAAGCTGCATTTTAATGTATTTTTATGGGACTATTTTTAAGATCATCAGAGGATCAGCCGATAACCGGTTTCATTAATAAAAATATAAAAAGTACGAAATCATCCGTGTTGTTCCGTTGGGGTAATTGTAATATGGCTGCACGACTTTTGCTCGATGTTGTATAGCTTTGTAGTTACATACCACAACACACCGTGTAGTGTGTGTGTGTATCCAGTGTGCCCAGGTGTTATCGAAGGAGTTCCCGGAAAATATTGTAATTGCTTCAAAACGGAAAACGTAGAATCGCTGTTTGTAAAGTTTCAGCTGAAACAATATCTGATTTTGAATTTTGCCGCTAGGTGTACCCATCTACCTATGAATACCAGGTATTGAAGCAGGCAAAAGATTTAAGCTTATATACGTAAATACGAGTATGTACGTGTATTTGTATAATAATAATACTTCTCGTAATTTGTAATTATTCTGCGATATATAAATGTGCTCAGAGAGAAAATACGAAGAATTTTAATCATGAAATTCTTTGAAGTCAGTTAACGTTTCATTGTTGACTAAACTTACAGTCTAAACTTTATATATTTATTCTGAACATTTCATTTATAATATGAAGAAATAGAGATGCGTGCTGGAATACGTGTCATATAAATATTCTTAATATTTTCAAACGGGGTCAAGTATTACTGCTACGAAGAAAATACTGACTTTGCGGTCTCCCGGGATGGGGCTCGAACCCTCGACCACTTAATCACTTGGCGGGTGTATGTATACATAATACGTACATGATGAGATCTTAAAAAGTATACAAAGTGATGGTGTGAATTCTACCGGTCAAAGTAGAGATCATTTATTAAAAACAAGACATCTGTGTATACAAATAGTGAAGTCAATATGCTATTGTGAATATACAAAACAATTTTAATGCCTTTTTCGGATGTGATCTTTTATAAATGTATTGTTTTAAGAATAGTATTATGTTAACGAATTTAAGTTTATTTTTTTAAGTACTCAAAGAACCTACCGAGCTGATGTGAAAATAAAACACGCGGTTTTTGATTCTTCTTGTTTAATTTACACGAGACGCGTTTCGCCTTGCAAGAGAATTATCAATCTAACAATTTAACTCGACAACTTATTTTTATAGATGTAGTGGGGGACAGCTGTACAATTTTATTTACATGAGGGGAAAAGGGACAACATTATTTATTGGAATTCTGATAAAAAAAAAAACAAGTGTTTTATTTTCACATATGTAATTATGGAGTTCTACAAACTTACCTTGGAAACAGTTAGTATTATTATGTTCTTTCTTATCATGTGATATATTTCTTGTTTTAAAAGATACTATATATACTAATTTACTAATGTAAATTTTTTTAAATTAAAAAAAATAGAAATGTGCACACGGAATATATATGTCACAACAATATTTTTGCTATTTTCAAACTAAGCTAAATGCTTGTGCTATGAAAATAGGACTGACTTGCTGGTCTCCTGGAACTAGGTATGAATCCCCGACCACTAGATCACTAGGCCAGTGTCATTACCACAAGACCAATAAGCTACTCATATACATATACATTTTTAAATAAAATTCCCCTGTGCGCATTATTCAGTAGCAATAGTAATAATAATAATGCTAATACCAATCTATGGTATAAAATACAAATTTACATGTGCTATTACTTAATTTGAATGAAATTAGAATTTGAATTGATATAATTCTGGGAAGACATTTTTATAATATCGATATATAGAACATACTGGTGTACAAAGTGAATCTTGCGATCATTTTAAATTTAATTAATTTCGCTATTAAATTGAGAAAACATTCTGAAAATTTTAGGCACAGAAATTTTTTTCTTAAATAATTAATTCACTTTTTATAATGTTTCTTTTAATTATAACTAATTAGGATTTTTGCCTAAATATTTGGTTTAGGGGTTCCATCATCATGTTGGGAAAGAAAACATGTCAATTTTTCGCAAATATACATATTTAGTTTTGGATCTCTAAGATTGATATGTCATAGCATACCTCCAACTATCGAAATCTTTTTACTTGTATAAACATTGAGACGTTTAGCCCATTGAAAATATTAATACATTGTTTACGGCAAAATCTATTTTCTAAAATCCAAAAACGTTCTCTAATGCTGGTTATGTGATCAGTAGTAAATTTTTGTTTTTGTAACTTTTTACTAACGCTCGTGGTTAACATCGTTTGCGGGTTGTTCGAACGTAAAATTTACTATTGTCAAAGCATAGATGGAGATGTCTATAGGCGCAACAAATAATCATGAAATATGCTTTATTTTATACATTGTCTATAGATTTTTTCGCCTAGGCTTTCGAAATCTGCAACTTTGGTGTTGAAATTTTTTCGTACAATGTGCTAATGTATATTAAGTCGTATACTGCAACTTATAAAGTATTAATGTGTCAGATGACTTTTGGAAGAGCTGTGAAAAGTCCGCCATATTTAACGATTCTCATTTTTACTATCGGATATCGGAGTGTAAAATGAGTTTACAGCGGGATGTACTTTAGAGAAGTAAATATTTAACAAATATCAGATATCTCATAGAGACAAACCCATTTTTTATTATATTCAATGGAAAATATATGGAAGTATGGGGTATATATATTTACATAGTACCCCACATACGAAAAAAGTGAGAACATTTAGTAAAATGTGATGTAATTATATAAAAAATAGTTTAACTATATCAACAATAGTATAAATAATTTTTAAAAGATGTATATATGTTAGTATATGAACGTTATACATATATATATATATATATATAAAGTGATCACTTAAGCCAGCCGAAGACAGGTCATAAGCCCTGTAATTACCCCATACTTCCATATATTTTCCATTAAATATCATAAAATAATAGCTTTGTCTCTATGAGATATCTGATATTTTTTTAATAACAGTGTCTTTGTATGTAAAAATCCAGTAACTGTGTGTTCTTGGACATATTCTAATATTGCTAGTAAATATTTTTTTACCAATGATGAAACAACTTGTTTTCGCAAAAAAATTTACTAAAGTAATTTTTTTTACTAAAGTAAAAAGTACTACTGATTACACAACCGGCTCTTAGTCAGTGTCCATGTCCTTGCCGCGTATGCAATGTAAGGCTTTGGAATTTATAAATATAATTCGTGAATTAATTTGATTACGAATGCGGAAATGGCAATAGATTCGCGCTATGTCTTTTTAGATATTGTACTTTAGTATTTTTAGATTTGCGTTAACACAATTTGCTTCATTGTTATTAATGTATTAATAATCACATATGTGAAAATAAAACACTTGTTTTTTATTCTACTCCTTTAATTTACTTTAGACGCGTTTCGCCTTGCAAGCGTATTATCAATCTATCAATTTTAACTCAACAATTTATATTTATAACTATAATGGGGGGCAGCTATATAATTTATTTACATGAGATGAAAAGGGACAGCATTATTCATTGGAATTCTGAGAATTTCCATACATTTTCAGAAGTATTTAAACGAAAAAAGAGTATTGCAACTAGTTCAACTAACTCATTTAATTAGTCGAGTAAATAAAAAATATTATAAAAAAAATCTTGAAATTTTGGGCCCCCGAAGATCAGAGGCCCCGGTGCGCCACTGAATATGGAACTTAAAAGCGAAACTAATAAAATATAACTCTGTTAAGCGCTAAGAAAATCGAAACCCAGCGGATTTAATGAGCGACGATAAACACCGTTCCATGTTTCAAACCCGAGTTAAATAATGTCGGCAATTTCACATAATTTATGGCTACACCCCACGACACGTTTTACATGTGGAAGTTCGCGCGTATCGGGAACAAAGTTGTTTACGACAAAACATTAATTCAAAGTTACTCTGACCTGGTCAAAGTTTTAATTAAAACCCGAACAGGCGACGGGAAAATTCCCCTTTATAGGCCAATGAGCGCGTTTCGGCACCGATCCGGGAATATCGAAGGGAATACCCGGGATTTGATGGAAGCACGGAACGGGCTCCCGAGCGCGCTTTCGACGAACGATATTACTTTTTGACAAACTGAAAAATGTTCCCGTAATTTGCTGAAAAATGATTTCTCCAAGTATTTAATGTCGAACAATTCATGACAGAGAATTAATTAATACAGTTATCGAGTTGAGCTTAGAGTTTCCAAGTTTTCGTTAAAAAGTTAATAAAGCCTTTATTTCTTATCTGACTCCGAGTCAGTACATTTTAATGGCATAAGCTTAGTAAAGTTTTCTGACTAAATATCATATCAGCGCTGAAGATACACGACGTAGTCTTTTTGGTCTGAGAGTTAGTATTATGTTCATTGTTTATAATGCACTCAGAAAAAAAAATCTTACTAGCACTGGCCAGAAATCAGGTAGATTTCATTCGTGTATGAAAATTGTTTTTTTTTTTTAGTATCTACATAATTTTTTTTCACAATACTAATAATATTATGGCAAACTGCCACTTAGGCTCGGCCTGATTTAAAGAAACCGCTTAATATTTTTAAATAATTAACGTTATTTCAAAAAAACATTATAAGTACATATAATAAATTAACTTAAAAAATGACGCCTTACATATTAAGATATTTTCTGTTATTTTAAAAAAGTACAGTACAAATTTAAAAGAATCTTTAAAAAGATAATAATACAAGAATGCATTGATAGTAAATAATAACATTATCTTAATAACACAGGCAGCATAAACTAAAGTACTCTTTCCTTTCAAATCCCTCTGGTACACAAGCATCGGAGCAACGCTTCCTCATGGTTTTGCTTTTTTATTTATGGCTAACGGTTTGAACAAAGTTTTTGAAAAGCCAATATTTAAAAAAAGGGCTAATTAAACTAGTTGGATAATATATCTTACTTACCTAATATATCTACCAGATATACTACGGGAGTTATCGTGTCCACAATGTCCGTCATACTCCATATATATGATATTCGAGTACCATATACGTACAAGAATTTTAACGGAGTCTCCTAGTCATGATCAAAAATATCGCATTGAAGTTGCATCATGAGACCTACAATAGATAGTACTTCTATTGAAATCTATCTGAAGAAGTGTTATAAAAATTAAAAAAAATCTTTTTCAGTAAACATTACAAATCGAATAGGTGATAATAGGTATACAGCACAGACTAGTAAATGAATAGAGACGATATAAAGTGTATATATAAGAGAAAGGTTTGAAACATAAATTGTGGGACGAGAGGCATTCTACACACATTCTCAGTGGAAACATAAATCCAACACATTTATGAAACAGTAAAAGAATTTACTCTTTAAAAATTAAATATTTGTGTAAATAAGACGTATTTTTTACATTAATGCATATTAGCGTTATAATCGAGTAACATCTTTAAAAAAAGTCGTGGAGCTATTTGAATGCGTAAGTGGTACTAAAGTGATGACACCAAAATGAAAGAATTTGCGTTATATGTTTACTTATATATTTATTTACTTATATTGGTGGCCTGTGGCACACAGCAAATATCTTTCACAAAATTAATTTTACGTACACACAAATAATTTTACGACTGTACTCGTATGTTCAAAATATCGATTTACTAGGACGTAAAGGCCATAAACTTTTTATGTAAAAAGTTACGTAATTAGACTAATGTACCTACTCCATGAAAGTATAACCAAAAATGGTTGGACATGTTCCAACCGATGACCTTTTGTCTGATGGCGTAACTAGAAAAATTGGGCCGCAATGCAAAATAGAGAAAAGGGCTTTCTATAAATTGGCCCCCCATAAAAATGAGAGCATTTTTAAGAACATGTAAAAATATCACACTCTAAAAAGATCACCATTTGTGAGTTTTGGAACGAAATATCATTAAAGTGTTCAAATTAATATATGTATGTTATTTTGGAACGTTATGCTGTGCTTCGGTATCGGTACTCGATAGAATAACTTAAAATATTCTAAACATAAGTCTATCTGGATCGGGAACATGTATCCTGGTTATCATTAAGGATTTTTAAAAAGCTATAATATTATCAGTAAATTTAAATAAATATTTTATTTCAACTAGCTTTTAATTTTGACGCTATATCAGAATCGACTACCTCAATATGGAAAAATAAATAAATATCTAAAATCTATTACGAATTATACATTTTCTACCCTAGGTTGATATTAGCTATCAGGCTATCATTTGATAATGGTCTAGTCAGCCGAAACGATCGTCGATCGAAATGATTTGGAAAAATTATATAGAACCAAAAAAATCGTGTTTGATTTATTGTGTTGATTAAGTGGAATTTTGTTGCAGGAACATACCAGAATTTAAAAAATATTTGTACTTGGAATACACAGTGGAACCTCTATATTCGTCAGTCCCTATATACGTCTGGTTCGATATTCGTCACATTTTGATAAAAAATGTTTCCATATTTGTTAATATTTTTTATATTTGTCATTTTCATCGCCCTGCAATGCTGTCTAACTGGGCCAAAACGCAGAATATGGTCGAAAAGTGACACCCAAATGTTGCCATAGTTAACCAAAATATAAATGGATTCAATGGTAAAGTGATTGACTACTTCACGAGTAGCAGGCAACATTGGGCAAGTTCTTTGTTAAATGGAGTGCTACTGAATCACCAGAATTAGAGTTATCTGATGTTTAAATTGTCTCCTTCAAAATATTAGTAACTTTCCTCCTCTTTCGCTTCTATCATGTTCCCTCAGTACAATAAAGGTAAAGTTTTGACATAAAATTGATTTATTTGTGTTAAATACTAATTTAATGTATTAATTATAAATATATACATATAAAATCAATTTTGTCGAAAAATATTGTTTTTGCGCTACCGAGATCATATCACAGACATCACAGACCGTCTGTTCTGAATAATTACAACTTCACAATAAGAATGTGTTCTCCTTAATAATATAAGTTGTATCAATGTGTCCAAAATTTAATAAAATTGGTAATTCTGGCGTCTGCATTCGGTTTACTCAAAGGTATTTGTTATTCCGTAAAAATAATGTAGATGGCTTTCAAAAATAATGGAACGACAGATGTAATAATTTGAAAAAGTGTAACATATAGGTTCAAAAATTTGTCATGAAAAATACTGGCGCTATAACACAATTTGTAGTGTACTCCCCGGATTGGAAATAGAGATCCATGTTCGAATCCCGGTAGCGCAAAAACAATATTTTTCGACAAAATTGATTTTATATGTATATATTTATAATTAATACAGTAAATTAGTATTTAAAACATCACAGATCTATGTTCTGAATAATTACAACTTCACAGTAAGAATGTGTTCTCCTTAATTTATTTGTGTACTATTTTTGGGGGCTGGGAACGATTAATTGAATTAATTGAATTTCAGTTATTTGATATGGGAAAAACTGTTTCTATATTCGTCAGACCCTCAGGAACGGATTTATGACGAATATCGAGGTTCCATTGTACTTATTTTTAAAATTATACACTGGAAATATTATTGGTTTTGTATAAGCCCACAAAGGCGTTGATGGTAATAAAAAATAAATAAATGATTTAATATGAGAAAAAGGAATATTCTATTACGAGTAGAAGCACCTCAAGTGTACGAACGGTCTCAGTTAGCAGTTTGCAGGGTGGATCGAATTGCATTAGAATGCGACGGAGAACTCCCGATGAGTCTGCAGAAATGAACTGAGCAGTAATTACATCAGAAAAAGGAAATATCTGAAATAAACAGAGATCCGCTTTCCGGGAGATACCGAGAGCTATTTTCAAAATGGAAGGAAACTTAATTATCCCAAGTCTAGCTTTATCGGCCCGCATTGTATTACGACCGAAGTGATTATTGCTCGACACAGAAATGAGAACAATCTGTAATAATTATATTTTAAACCGGCTCGTTTGATTCAGCCATTCTGTTAACTATTTCTAACGTACTCGGTGCTCGAGTAATATATTTTCAGTTCAATATTAATTTGATACTCTCACAATACGTGAATTAATTATTTCAATGCTCGAAGAGTTTTGTAAACGATACTTGAAGATATTTTTTCATTTGAAACACGAATTCACATAATTTTTTGAATGATAATATATTTTTTAGTAGGTACAAGTGATACAATAAATAATAATTATCGAAAATCCTAGCTCGTTTTCTAATTGATTTAACTTATTAACTCTATACTACAACTAAAATGAAAACAATTAAATGCTCTTCAAAAAAAAAAAAATCTACGTCCCGTGTCTACTGGATGAGATTTATATGAGATTTTCGGTTCGAGACAATCTCCGAGAATGGGATCATGCTTCCATGAGATAATAGATCCATGCTTTGGAGATAACTTTTGGCTTTCGTGGTTTATCGTGTACACACCAAGTCTCAGAGACTAACGATCTCGCGCATTGCTTTACATCAAACAATATTAGTCCATTGACCATTGTTGTTCCGTTCGTTCGTGGGTGAATTTGAATCTCCCTAACCATACTTAAATCGGAATAAATAAATGTAATTTAATGCCGTCTATTTATATAAGTTCATTTAATAACTTGTATGTATTTATCGTTCTACATGACGTTTATACGTACGTGTCAAATTTCGCTGTCAAATCGAACGTCGTTTACACGGGTTTGAGTTTTTGTCTCTTTCTATCAATATCAGGTTGATCTCTGAGTTTATCTCTAGATCAGATTCTCGACACGTGTACATGGTACTGAGATTTATCTTATCTTATTACATTCCGTGGACACAAGCCTTACTTTTTAAAATTACTCGTGCTTTGTACTGGACTGCGAAAAAGAAAGGTCACATTCTTAATATAATTTACGATCTCAGAGTCGCAATTTGGAATCTGAGACTGATGATAAGATTGCAAAAATTCTTTTTCATGAATGTTGTATGATGCGGCATTCAATTTAAAATAAGAATTCCGTCTATTATTTATATTGAAACCAAGATATATTATACTATTTTATATTGCAACCCAGATATATTATACTATTTTATATTGCAACCCAGATATATTATACTACTTTATATTGCAACCCAGATATATTATACAATTTTATATTGCAACCCAGATATATTATAATATTTTATTCAATTTCGTTACAGTAATAGATTTTTTTTTTGGATGATATAATGACATGTATTTTTATTAATGCATTTTAAACTTCATCTCGACATTTTGGTAACATAATCATATAATACATATGAAACGAAATTTTTTTACGCTTATTGATGATGTAGATACGTTTTTCATCTTCAATGAAACAATGTCTTTTTGATAGATAATTCTTATATAATATATAAAATTTCAATGCCTTTCTGTGTGTTAAACGCGAGGAAATAGATACATTTCATTGGAGTAAAATATCAATTTCCTTTAAAAAGGAGATGTTTTGAAGGCTCATTTTCAAAGCAGTAAGAAAACAAACGAGTTTACTGTCAGACAATTGAAAATTTGAATAATACCGTAATGCTGGTGTACTATAGGTAGGTAATAATTAAAATTATTAATGCTATTTTTAATAAGAATATCATGTAGGCTGGTAATTATTATTTCATAATGGTCCTTATCCACGGATGAAATATCTTTTGGAATGACTCGAATGAGTATAAAGGACAGTACAGAGTTCAGCATGAAGCGATTTACGAATCATTAACCCGTATGTTTTACGCACGGATTAGAATAATGCATCCAGAACATACTTAACTTTACTCTCAGAGATCAAAATATCATTGAGAGATCATCATGGACACCGGCTACTTTAACACAGACGGCAGTCTAGCAAAGTAGCCAGGACAATGCCGCATATATCAGAGGTGGAGTCTACTCCATCCCACACAATAAACTACGAGTATATAATTAATTGCAATATAATTGTTTCTTATGTTTATCATGTTATATTATAATATATTCACCTCTGTTACAACAAAAACATGTAAGTCAATAAAGCGATGTTAAAGACCTAGGAATAATTCTCGATAGCAAACTTTTTCAAAAATCACACTGATCAAATTACCTCCAAGGCCTATAAAATGCTAGGATTCATACTTTGAACCTGCAAACACTTCCAAAATCCATATCGCCTCAAAATACTGTATTACGCATTCGTTCGTAGTCACTTAGAGTACGCTTCTCAAATCTGGAATCCATGGCAGATTACATATATTGCGAGATTAGAACGAATACAAAATAGGTTTATTCGATATCTTAATGTTAGATCTAATCTATCATTCAACTCTTATTTAGATGCAGCAAACTTTCACAAGATGAAAACCTTAGAATATCGAAGAACACGTGCTGACCAAATACTTCTCTTCAAACTACTGCAAGGCCATATTGACTGTCCCAGTCGATAAAAATTAATATCTCTCCACGCACCATCTAGATCGACCCGGCAATCCGCACTCTTCTACATTCCCAGAAGTAGAACATCTTACATTCAAAATTTATTCATTCACCGGTCATGCAAATACCATAATGAGAAATTTACAGAAATTGACTTTTTCAACATTAGCCTTACTACGCACAAAGGGTTCTTCTTATGAACCAGCACAATCTCAATTTTGGCCAATCATTCTACCTATAAACACATCTTGCTCTCCCTTTATTGCAACGATAGTTGCAACCCCCCCCCCTTCTTCCTCTTTTTTTCTTTTCATTTATTTTCTGCATCTAAACATTCCTATGTATCTAAATATTTTTGTGGATTTTCATTACTAGTATTGCATGTTAAATAGTTATTATGTTAGTTATAATACGAGTATGTTTGCACTATCAAAATCCCTCAATAAAATAAAATTATATTAAAGTCTAATAAATAAGTAAATAAAAAGTAAAACGTCAAACTATTTTTTTGACGCTGATTATCAAAAAGAGTTTTCTGTGGTTGGTTTGGGGTAATGTGGAGTTTATTTAATTAATACATAAATTTTTTTGTAGCATAAATAGTACACATGAAAAATAAAGGAAATTGCTTTACTAGGCGTAGTCTGTTCTAAAGCAATAATCTGTACAGTTTTTTAAAGTTGTAAATGTTAAGAGGAAAGTATGTATAATGAATGAGTTATAAAAAGTTATGTGAAAAAAAGTACAATCAGAAGTTATAAAAAGATATCGAAAAAAAGTTATGAAAATATCATTTTCAGTAACATACAATAGTCGGTGACAAGAATGTGTTGGTAATTAGGTTAGCACAAATGACAAATGTTTCATTTTGCTTTCTACCCACATCAAGCGACCACTTTGTTATTTTTGGTTTGAAGTCATTAATCACTTTAGACTCTTTAAGGTCTAGAAAAAGTTATGTGAAAAAAGTATAATCAGAAGTTATAAAAAGATATTGAAAAAAGTTATAAAAATATTATTGCCAGTAATATACAATAGTCGGTGACAAGAATGGGTGGGTAGTTAGGTTAGCACAAATAACAAATTGGTTTCATTTTGCTTTCTACCCACATCACGCAACCACTTTGTTATATTTGGTTTGAAGTCATTAATCACTTTAAACCCTTTAAGGTCTAGTGGCAATTTATTAAATATACTCGGAGCACAAAATAAGAAAGTACGCTGAGCGAATTTTGTATTAAATAAGGTAGAATATCCAGCTCAGGAAAGCGACCCGTTGGATGAATTTTAAACGCTAGTTTATTACGCGCATTCGATATTAATTAAAACAGTTGGACCACACCGATAGTAGGTAGCTTCGACCGCACATAAACATTGATTAGTGTAATGAAACCATAGTGCAAACGTGAACCACATATCCACGCGTCACACGCTAGGTAGTTTTAATCCGAGGTTCGCGCGTCGATGGCGATTTATGTGTTCGGCTTAGTGGGATCCATCAATTAGACGGGCTAAACAGTGCGACTGTTCGCTAGTTGGATCAAGCGGCCATTTCGTGCCTATAATTCACGGCCGGAAATAAATTCAATTTGCTTATCGGCCGGATGACGCGGCGTATTTCGCGCGCCCGGCCCGGACATGTCGCCGATGACGCTCTGGGGATCATCGCCGGAAGCTCGCCGCTGACCCGATTGGAGAAATTTGGAAATTAATTTTACACTTCCGTTCACCGACAGACGGGCGGCGGAGAATATGATTTACATAAAAATCGATTATACACGAACGAGGGAGAATTAAAAATGAAAACGTAAACCGGTTCAAATACATTTTCATATTAATTTCGTAGTTTTATGTCATTATGTCACGCATTGATTTGATTGTTACTAAATTATACTAAGTATTATAGTTTATGCTTCACATTAATTACCAACTAACAAAGTAAACGATTTAGCTGTCACCAAATTTCATTAAATTAGACAAATATGAATGTATTATACACAAATAAAAGTACCGGTCTTAATACATAAGCATACACAGAGGCATATTCTTCTTCTTCTTTTAAATAAGTAATCCACTCTTCAAGAGTAATTTGTGCCATTAATCAAGCTAAAACTTTATTTTATAGATAAAAGTACAATAATATTGTAGATTAGGAAATATTATATTACTAGTCAATACCATTGTCGTTCAAAAAATTCGCTATTATATAGATTAAACGTGACGAGTTAAGGGAAAGAAGATGACACAAGTTAACCGGGAGTTGAAAATTACCATTGACGAGATTACTGTAAAAAAAAACCTGTGATCCGCAATGGACAG
The DNA here is from genome assembly GCA_031772225.1 of Eubasilissa splendida. NCBI lineage: Eukaryota > Metazoa > Arthropoda > Insecta > Trichoptera > Phryganeidae > Eubasilissa > Eubasilissa splendida. The sequence continues at coordinate 26,161,636 of CM062858.1, read as the reverse complement.
GCAAAAGGGTTTCCTCCTCGTCACCACACTCTCACATTGGGGAATCTATTAAGTTCAATCTGAATAAATGTGAGGCTACCTGGCAATGCCCAATTCTAATTATAGAGATATTTGATATTGTTCTTTTGGAGACATTCCTTTTGGTGAATCGGGGAGTGCGGGGAATAGATCTTTGAATTATTTTAAGCCTATTACCCTTATTATTATTTGGATCCATCCATTGTCCAGTCCAGATAGAATTCGTACGTTTTTTTACCATATTACGTCTGTCATCATCTGGATATGGAATTGATGGTGGAAAACTCCGAAAAGAGTGGCCTCCTTGGCCCAGAGGTATATTATTATACTCGAAATTATGCCAACCGCGACAACCCGCTGCGCGCAGCGGCGCCGGCCGCGGCATCGAACGCGCCCCCGGGGGGGGCAGAGAGCGCTACATCAAGCACGGACATTGTGGCGAATACCTGGGACGAGAATCCATCGATTCTGTTAAAAATGGTTCCAGTGAGAATTCGAGGACCCCGCGGGCAAGTGAATGTGCACGCACTCTTGGACGAAGGATCGACGGTGACATTGATCGATGCCAAAGTGGCCAGTGCCGTGGGGGCCCGAGGACCGGTACGTGAACTCCGGATTCGCGGGGCGAGCGGGATGTGTGCATCGGATGCCCGCTCGCAGACAGTACACTTGACAGTGGCGGGTGACGGCGGCGAGTACTCGCTGAAGGCGAGTACGGTGCGCGGGCTAGCGCTGCCCGCGCAATGGACAATGCCGGCCCGGGAGAGAGGGGCGCGCGCGGGCCGGGAGGCCGCGAAGCAAGTTATGCCGCAGTTATTAATCGGGCAGGATCACGCGCACCTTATTGTCACCCGAGAGGTGAAGGCGGCGCACGAGTCGAGGATCCTGTCCCGTACGGCCCTGGGGTGGACCGTACACGGCACCGCGGCGCCGCATGAAGTCGAGGCGAGCGCCACCATTTTGACACTCGCCAGAATGCCGAGCCCGGCCGCCGATACCCGCCTGGAGGCGCTGGTACGGCGGCCCTACGCGGTGGATTCACTGGGGGTGACCGCCGCAGCCCGGGTAAATACAGAGGATGCCCGATGCGGCCGAGACCCGGCATATGCGGCCGCGTATGGGACCTGCCTGGAAGTGAGCGAGCCGTCGGACTCAACCGCGAGCGGAGAGCCGTCCGAGACCCGAGCTCGCCCAGCGCAGGCGAGAAGTGACGGGCCGGGGATATCGAGCGCGGTGCGAGCGAGAGCGGAGATCACAGCTCTCGCTCCTGTGTTAAGGGACACCGCGAACGACACGGCCGACATACGAGGAGAGCAGGAAGGCGCTATTGCTCCCCGCGACAACCCCCCCCCCAAAATTAAAAAAAAAAAAAAAAAAAAAAAAAAAAAAAAAAAATGCCCCAACCCCACCCCCTCCTCCCCCTTCACCACCTGACTACCGATTAAAAAATTAAAATTAAATCTGAAATTGAGTCACACCAACATTAATAATAAAAATACAACAATAATATTTTGCATGCGATAAAGTTTCGTCCGTTAAATACATAATTGTCCGTATTTTTAATACCCACAGTAACATGATTTACGAAGAATGAAGATAAAGCGATACAAATATCGATTTAACGGTAACCATAGATTACAACCAATAAAATAAGAAAAAATAACAGACGCCAACAAAATACCAAAAAAAATAAATAAACAATGAATGATAGTAAAATCATATTTTACTGATATTTGTTAATTACACGAATATTTTGCAGGAACATGACGGAAGCTTAGGAACATAATCACAAAAATCGCATTTTTGAGTTAAGTATTGAATTGGATTCCGAAAAATTAATTCTATTAGTAATACGAAGATGAAACTCACACGATATAATTGGTTTTTAAGATAAAATCACGTTTAACTAAAATTAAATTAAACGTTTAAAGGCACAGGAACGCAACGGCTTAAGAAAGATAATACTGACTGGTAGTTTTGTCTTTGAATATTTGACACAATTATTGTCCAGTAGATTGGTCATTTGAAATAAAAAAATCGTTGTCTTGTAGTTTCGTCCTTGTTACCCTAAGCCCTCGGTGTGTAAAATGATATCCCTTAATGAAATTTATATATTTAAATGTATATTAGTATATAATTGATCGCTGTCTAAAAATGATACAATTGTACATAGTATTTTACCATTTTTATCAATTACAAAAATACTTTTCTGTAGCTAATAACTATTTTAATGAAGCTGATTCGCGGTAAATTTTGTACATTTCATTTTATAAGCAATCAATCTCACATCGATGATACCAGAAAAAATACACTGCCCTATGTAATAAAATATACAAAATTTTACCCCATGTGTGACAGGGGCGGTCTAGAGTGTTCCGTGTTCACATTTCGGAGCATATTTTAATTAGCCTGCCGAGTGCACCTGAAATTCTTGCGCATTTTTAGATACTGGCCTAATTAAGTTAAGTTCCCCGTTTCCAGAATATTTCTGGCGTTACTTAAAAACACCTCACGAACCTGCTATCGAAATGAAATAATAATTTATTATTTAATAAAAAGTAAAATTTTTCTTAACACTAAATAAATTTTTGTGTTACGTACGTATGTTAATTAATTTACTATTTCCAAACACCATTTGGTTTGGGCTATCGACATAGAACTAATTAGATTGGCCGTTAGGTTAGGTTAGGAGGATGGGACCCTCGATGTTTGTTGTTATAAGCGAACATCGTGACCAACAAGCACATATTATATTACATTATATAAACGGAAACTAAAAACGCACCTTTTCAAAAAATCATTTTCCTAAGTTAAAATAATAATTTTTAATTTTATAAACAAAGATATTGTAGAACTATGAACAGTTTATGTGTAAAATGCCCCCGAGGTGAAAGTTTTTACAAAAATGGCGCTATACAAATTATCCAATATTTTTATTAATATTACCAACATTTTGGTCATTTAACCACTGTCCAAGGTAACACAGCCAAGATAATCTCTTTCTACTAACCTATCTGCCGCCTTCTGTCTTTTCCTGCATGATGAGTTGTAAGAAATCATATTTCTTATTGCGGAGAATGTGTTTGAAGTATTATTTATGCATCTTAATACATCTTATTTAGTAACGTGGTCAACCAAGGAGATCTTAAGCATAAGTCAATAGAGCATATTCTAACAATACCCTACTAGTAGCCCTATACTGGCAATGTAACGTTTTTCTAATTTTCTCCCCAGTTTGCACAAAATATTTTTTCTGCGCACACTGTAATCCTAAATGTGAAGGAACATTGCTTATGTTTTTAATCAAGAGGTGTATATATATATCATATTTTCAAATGATTGCCGGTGGGATAAGATCCCATGGACTGTATCGGGCATAATATTAATCAGTGGACGCAACCCGAATCGGAAGTCTGAGGGTACATGAGGGCAGATGGATCTGGCCTACCTTATTTTAAAGTCCTGGGTTGAGCGTCGCCTTCACCTTCCGTTGACTAGCACGTTTGTTGTGCCGAACCGAGAGATCACTGCACTTCCGGAACTAGTGAATACACTTCCTTTTCGCGGTCCCAGCGTTACGCACGGAGCGGATGTAGGACGGCAGAAAAAAAGGCACAAGATCTTGATAGTTCGCTGTCTGAGCGCAATCTGTCCCCCCGTCAGCGAAATCGCAAGTAATGAGTTGGCCAAAGCGGGACATGTATAGATTATTGGATGGGAAAAAGGGACAGGGAATGAGTATTCGACTTGCGTCAACAATTGCTCTTTTAAAATATAATATCCGATAATATTAAATCAACAACTTTTGATATGGGAAACTATGTGTATTTTGATTGATTTAAATTTACACGAAATATTGAAAGAATATCTAAATAAAATTTAGAGAGATATTAAAAAATAAATTTTGATTTTTTTCCGGAAATAAATAGGTTTTTCACTGTTAGTTAATAAACACTAAAAATATATCTACGCGGAGATAATTTTACAGGTATTTACGATAAAATGCATCCAAAGCGTTTGGAAAATGTTCATAATAGAACCTCTCACGTGCATCCTAAGTAAAGGGCTTTCTGAATAAATATGCGTTAGAATTTTGAACCCAAAAATACTACGCATTATAATATTACATAGTTTAAACTATAAATAAATGCAGCGAAATCATGATTCTAAATATAGTATGCGTTGCACGATGTGTGCATGATAATGAAATATCAAAAGTTATCATTGTGAGGTGAGATATTGTTTAATAAACTGCCTCCGATAACTCATCACTCGGATGAGGTAATGAATGTGTAAAAGATATTTACGGTTAAATTACATGGTTTACTCCGAAAAATTGTAATTTGAAATACAACTAGATTAAACGCGATGCTACGAATCAAAGCTGTGGGATACGTTATATTGCTTCCCCAAAAATGTTGCTCTATGCCCATCTCACCATTTTCTAAAGGCATATTGACAAACGATAAATAAGGATAAGTGATAATCTTTTTAAAAAAAATGTAATGTGTAATTAGACACTTATTATCTCCATTGTCCTCAACATTCAGTACTAATTCAAATAACTAGAGAATAAGTTTATCAGTCTTTGTAAATGTTATCTGTTAAACTTTATACTTTAATATGAAAATACATAATATAACTACACAGGTAATTTGAGTACTTAAATTAAAATAAAATAAGATAATTGTTTGACAATATAAATAGATAATTTATTGGAGTACCAGTATCTGTTTGTGTACTGTTACATTGACACTAGTTTAACATACACTATTATACATAATGAATGGAGCCCAACTTCATAGACCCATGAAATAATTTAATGTTTTCATTAAGTTCTATTGTAAAGAACGCCGATGAACATGTCTATATGATTAATACTTTGTAGAGAAATTTGTGTTTACAGTATATACATCAAGACTACTTGAAATATTTTAAAATTATTCATTCTCGATGAGTGAGTTTTAGGAAATAACATTTATTTTTAATTATCAAGAATATTTCTGCCTGAAAATGAGGATATTTTAACACCCAATGAACATGTTGGAGAGAGCGCTTGAAATCAGCATTTTTTTTTTAATAAACTCTAAAGTTAATATTTGGAAATCTGCCAAAATAAATATTAAGTCAATATTACCGCTCTCGTTACTAAAGGTAGTTTAAAATTTTTAATTGGACATGATTAATTACATTTTTTATTCTACATTCAACAGTACCTAACAACACATGTGTAACTGGAATATCCAGAATCATAAAAATTAGTCAAACAAAAGGATCATTTTTTAAATTAAGCGTACCTAGCTTTTTAATGAAAAAATATTTTTTAAATAATTATAATTACAACACATATTAAAAACAATATCCTGGGGAATATTTCTTAAATATACAAATATTCTACGAAAATGTACAATACATACGAGTATGTTCATACGTACTCGTACATGATATTTGCGTATTTATCAAACATACTAATACAGGGTGTAGCAGACCTATTCCATTATATTTTATGGGTGGATACCTGATTAAATTACGAGTTGAGAATGTTCATGTTGAATCTTTGAAAATTTATTATTATATTAGTTTTTAATGATTTGTAATGAGGCCAGAATTAGATTTAGCATGATTTTTAATTTTTTTTTTTAATGATTTAGAAGGCCAGTTTTAGCATGATTTTTTTGTTAATTTTTTTAAATATATTATATCTAAAAACAATTTTATAGGTATTTATGTAACGTATTCATGAATATTAATTGTGATTATATATATATATAAAAAAAAAACTTTTTAAAATATAAATCATAACTATTGTTTTATTTTTCAAATCTATAAATATTCTATGTTTGAAAATTCGATATCGAAATAATTCCAGGAAAAAGCGTCGATAAGTCACCATGCGCTATAACAACAAACATAATTTATATAAAATGTACTGGGATCAAATATTTAATGCTTTTGAACTACAGAATTTTTTTTTTTCTAAAACGTGGTTCCAAAAATTAATCCTTGAAAAATATTTTTAATAAGCTGTCAAGTGATCGGGTTTACTTTTTAATTAATATACAACGAGTTGGATTTTTATAAATTTCCCTAGTATAAATTAGAGATTTTTTTGTAACTCAAATCTCGCGTTATTAAAAGAAAGGATTTTAATCTCCGTTGATTGTAAAAGGATAATATCAGGAGTCAGATTAAGTAGCGGTTTTCCAAATGGCCGCGGTCGGATGAGTGTCCAAACTGGGAAGCCAATTAGTAAGTTGGGCAGTTTCGAAAGGTATTATAAGTGGGAGCTCTACAAGCCGTTAATATTTCACAGTTTAACAACCGGTGGCCATTTTATAGGTCGTTTTTTAAAGATTTCAATTAAGTAAAAAAATTTAAATACAATTTTCTATAGAATAAAAATCGACAATATTATACATGATTTTTTAATATAATTTCCGCGTTGAACAACTAACTGCAACGTATTCAATACAATAAAGCACCTAGCAGGATACAAGTACCAACATTTTCAATAAAATCAATACAACAGAAAAATAATTAAAATAAACCCGATAAGTTTTTATAATCATTGAATTTATTTAAGTATTATTTTAGATATTAAAAAAATTAGCAAACTGCAGGGTGAATATTATGTTCCAGGCTGATTTTGTTTGGTTGCCATTTTGATTTAGTAGATATTTATTACTTTAAATTTTGTAGTCATAAAGAATAATTAATTACAATTTATTATAAAGTATCTAATATCTCCATAATACGTTGAAATTATTAAAATTTTTAATCTAAATAATATTGGCAATGTTGTAGCCAAAAATGGTGATCACTATCGTCACATGTTGGAAAACTTATTGGTAGCCAAATTGGGTTGATTGGACCTGTAACATATGTGGTTTTAATAGGACGGTGCCATTATCATGCACAGCCCGAGCTACGCTTGAAATTTTGCGAGAAATTTTTCCCGACCGCATAATGTCAAAAAGTTGTGATATCGACTGGCCTCCTCGATCACTTGATTTGATGGCTTCCGACTATTTTCTGTGGAAGCACTTGAAAGAAAAGAGGTTTAAACTAATAAACCAATAACAATTTCGATGATACAGGACAATTTTTGAAATGAAATTGCTAAAATAACACGCGAAGTGTTCGAGAATGTTATGAAAAATATGGTTAAAAAAGCACGCATTAGTGCCGCTGCCAGATGTAGTCAATTGGCCTATATTATATTTCATAAACAATTGTAATAAACTTAGTAATTGATAAATAAAAATGCAATTAAAAAATTGTGTTTCATTTTCTAGTTATTTAAAAATAACATCGAACTGGAACATAATATTCACTCTGTATTAAGTAAGATTAATGTTTAGACTTATAATTTTTATTCAAAATTTATTTATTTAAAATATTATATGTACATGTTATACGTATTTTAATATCTGCTTAAATGAGCTTCGTCCGTGCTTAGGAAAACATTTTACATAGTTACTCAATAATCAGCAAATGTATGTACACATTTTGCATAGTTAATTCGTAATTAGCAGACATGAATTGAAAATAATAAAAATAAGAAAATGGGAATTGGAAAAGGGGAAAGAACGAAGGATCGAACATACTCTAGCTTATTTAAACTTACCATCACGCTGTTGACTTAAAAAACTGCTTTTTGGTTTTTACCTTTGAACCTAAAAGTTTCTATCATAAGTGTAACACGTGATTACTATTCAACTGAATTCATACGCGAGGACTGTTGCGCGTCACGTGTTCCGACATCGTTGACCCTGGAATCAATGCGCTTTTGTACTTGTGCGTAAGGGTCATTAATGACGTGTTAATAATTTGTCTAGTAAAAAAAAATAACGGCATTATTAACAAGATGAAAATTGTGTTGAATTTGAATTTTTACTTCGTCTCATAAGTCGTCTAAAAATTGGCACGAAATAATAGCATGACCGGAATTTTTTATTGATTGATTTTATTGGCGATGGGTCAAAATACTAGCGAATAACGTACTCGTACAATCGTTTAAAAGTTCAGTACAATAATTCCTACTGAATATTGTACGGGTTGGCGCGTTATTGAAGCGCTTTTGCAATATTTGCCGATGGCTGTGTCCACGAATTCATTTTGATCCTGTGGCATCATATTGCTGATTGTAAACTGCGGTTAGAGCACAAGACCTACATTTTAATCCGTAGGTTGATATGTAGGTATCATAAGCTGCGTTCTAACTCTAATAAAAAAAAGCAGAGTAGTTATAGATGATTTCCGTAACTTAATCTGATGGGTAATAATTATGTATTATTTAGAGCTATTGAACTTATAATTGTTATCTATTCTTCTTCTTCTTTTGTTTTATATGTACTATTTTGTTTTTAGTATAGGTATATATTGTAATTTTTATAATTACCGACTAGATTATGCTAGAATAAACTGCTTATTATGATAACTAAAGACGATATAATATAATGCTGAACTGATGCGATTATATCGAGCTCGGTTCAAAACCAAATAAGTCATCAACACAACGTAAAGGAAAACCCAGTGAGGTAAGTATTTAAATACTTACAATTAATATTTCAAATATCAAGCATGTCTGAAATCAGTAAAAAAAAGAATTATTTTGAATTTTATAATGTATTCAAGAAGTTTTTCGTAATATAACGTTGGATGAGAGTACCTGACTTTTTCCGTGTTGAAATATCTTGAGCTTGATTATCCCGTACCATTTCTCGATGAGAGGAATCCTAATCTGACGTAGCGGGTATCTTTTGGGGGGATCAGAAATTAAATTGGAGTTGTTTGTTTGTACATTTTCTTCCTCTTATTTTAGATCTAGGAATCTTTTTTTTCTTAGATCATTCGGTTACGTTTATATCTTTAGGGTGGTCAGCCCGTTGGTCGACTGGTCGCTGGTCTCTCCGTCATATTGTCTGCATGGTGTCTCCTCGGCATTTGCTTCTATGCTATCTCGAGATATCCTCCATCTCGCAAGTTTCTCTGAGGAATTTTTCTTAGATAAATTGAAGAATTTTCATTTCTGAATTTCTCAATACAGATGTGGTTCTGGTGATATTTGCTCGTTTTTCTATTAGAATTTTGTTATCGATTTTCATGTGCTTGTTTCTCCATAATGATTATATATATATATACATATTAATTTCTCTAAAGTATCTTGAAATCGAAACTGATTTATACAAATAAATAATGTGAGCATACTCTAATATAATCGCACTTATGTTTATTATTCAAGGAGAAGACCAAGATGTAGATATGAAGATAATATATGTCACGACAGCCCTGCAAGAGGTAAGCAGGTGCACGGTGGACTGGTCTACGAAGGTGATATCAAAGGATGTACAGCACTCCATTGTGACTACGGTCACGGACTTCTGAGTCTCATGAGACCGTTAAGAAGAAAAAGAAGTGTAGATATATTTTATTATATATATTTCGATGCAAACATATCTTCGTCAGGACTGGCGTACAACTGAACTATTCCATAAAATTTAAACGACATCCATTACTGGTTGGGGTGAAGGCGAAGTCTTGGTAAGAGTGGGGAGGTATTTGACAGGGAGACATTAAAATAGGGAATATATTAAATAGCGGGTTGTTTGTAATGTTTAATTGGTTATTAATTACATTGGACTTAGTGTTCACTGATTTATTGATTTCTAGACTGTCTAAATTATCCAATTTAAGGCTTTTATTATTAATGTGTAAAATTTAAATGCCGTTTTATTTGTTGAAACCGGTTGACGTAAAAATAACATAGTAGTTTAAAAAAAGTTATATATAAATACAGTTTTAAATTATGTCTAACCACATAGTTAACGCTACTAATATCAACAATATTTTATATTATATTTATCAGAAGCCATCATGCGACATCCAACAGCATGTATATTTTAATCAATTATTTCTAAAATAATTAATGCAATATGATCAATCTTGATTTGTCGTATCGAGACATTATTCTAAACTTTGGAATTCTTTTAATATTTCAACATAATTCTATTAAATTAGTAAAAATTGTATTATCTTAACTCTTTAAAAGTATCAACATATTATGTTATATACAAATTTATTATTATATATGTAATATCATCTTACTCAATATTTTCAATTTCTACCACTTGCTTATTGATCATAAATATAAAATGAGTACTTCAGTATGGGAGATGCCTAAGTGAGGCTAGCATCAAAACACTTGAATGTGTAAAAATAATATTTTATATAAATATTACTATTTTATTAATATTCTTATAATGATAATTATTATTATTATTATTTCGAGTGTTCAAATAATGCAGTTGGGAGCGTAATTTATTGGGGCGCCGTTATAGAGTTAGGGAACAGTCTGTGTAAGTAATTTTTCTATGGTTTTGATTATTTATTCCGCGTAGGGCGGAACCAATAGCCATTCCGTTTATTAGCCGAATATATAAATATAACCCGGCGGATTTCCGCGCTCGAATGAATTATACATATTGTTATTTCGGTGCAGGGTAATAACTTACGACCGGACTTGGGTAAGGCCATGCATTATTAACACCTCAAAGAAATCTCTTTTCGTGGTCACATACTTCATTGAAGCGCGGTTTGGTGTACTCTCGCGCAAATTATTCACGCGGGATCAGCCAGGCTCACAAAAACAAACGACGGTTCGTGCCCTTTCTTAACTATTTTAGAAGCGCACTTTTCGACTTAGTGATCAAATACGAAAAATGGCTGCCTACAGGTGTTCTCCATGTCATATATGGCTGGTAGTTAAATGGTTAATCGATCGGAAGATAGTTCTGTATGACCAGTGCCGGATCAAATCTCGTGGAAACACCCCTAAGGTAGTCGAAATTTCGGGCCCTTCTCGCAAATTTTGGGATAACATTGAACTAAGTGGTGTGCACGTCGACCTCTGGATATAAATGACCGTCACTACTGCATATTACACGCTACGTAGTCTGCATAGATTTTTTTTACAATTTATTTAGAAAATAAATTATTACTAAATATTCAATATTTAGTTCAATTTAAAACACGTACTCGTGTATGCTTCATTAAATTTAAATGATTTTTGAAAATGTAACAAAAAATATCAATTCAATACAAAGCTTGAAAACTATCAGTGTTCAAATAATAATATATTGTATTCATCTAAATTTTGAATCGAATTAAATGTAATAAATATTATTATTGAGTTCTGCTAGTTTGCAAAAGCATTATTTAGATGCATTTTCAAACAGTGGATAAACCGCGTACATATCGACTTATTTAAATGATTTTAGTTACACCTTCCTTTATGGGTAATTAGGTGGTTTCGGTGGAACTGATGTATATTAATATTCTAATTCTTGGAGGCACTACCTTATCATTAAAAAATTCCCGTTAATGTTAATTTAATTAAAAATAAACACGGAGTTCTACAAACTAAACACAATAAAAATAAATGAATGAATAAATTTAAGATTATTGTTTATCGATTTGTGCTATTGTTAAAGATTAATCTAGATAGACACTACTTTGATATCTGCATTCTAATTTTCGATATCTTAACAACATTTTTAATATCACAAATAGATATAAAACTACTAATAATATTTCACGTAACGCACTATTAACACGCCATACTGAATATATACATCTGCATGCAGCTAATTTTATATCGGATTCGTGTTTCATTTCACGACTTCGTACGATACGAAAAACCTAGAAAGATTATAATCTTTGTATAAAATGTAATGTTTAAAATTTCAGATAAGTATGCTCCTGTTGAAAATATAATTGTTCCCAAGGGATGAGAGGGGGCTGAGGAAATATTATTGTCGGCTGGTAACACTCGCTGCGAAAACTTTTGACAGTTGCATACTTGCGCCGCAGTTGTTGACAGTTTGACTTCTTGGCTGTTTGTTGTATTCAAATTTTAATTTAACTTAAAAGGGAACTTAAGGATGTCAACCGAGATAGAAATAATGGCGGAAACTGGTAATGAGACAAATTCTTTGATGCAGTGCACGGTGCTCGGTGAGTGAAATAATTTATAAAATAAATAAAATAGATAAAATCACCACATAACACATGCATGTGATAAGTCACTTTTACAATTTTAACACCACATAACACCTACATGTGATATAACTCACTTTTACAATTGTAAATGGTTTTCAAATAATCACCAGTTATTAAGGAATTCTGGGAATGTAACCATTTGTTTTTTGGTTTTACTATGATTTATTGTAGATCGAGACGACACACAATGTTGACTCAATCAATCTTACAACCAGAAAGCAATCGGCTTTGCTAACTGCTTTTGCTAGTTTGTGGCCGCTTGGCCACTAGTCGTCCCTGCGCGGCCACGGTCAGCGTTTCCGTACCGTTTGATTTTGTTAAGAAGTGTAGTGTATGCTTCGCGCTCTATGTTCGCTGCTGCGCAACCACGGCCGGTTTTTCCAAAAAACATATTTAAATATATATATATTAGCAAAAAATGGAAGTGGTTTAACACACAACCTAACCCAAACTAACCAATTAACGCAGATATAATTATTACGGATCTTGCAGTGCAAGTAATATATAAAGTAAGTATATTCAGTTTTTACCTAAATTTATATTTAGTCTTAGTTTATCTGATACAATAATGTAAGTACCTACGTATGTAAAATATGTTCCTGAAATCAGTGCTGAAGCAAACTGATTCATCCATTATATCATATAGTCTAACCGTGAAATCTAAACAATAATAATTTTAGTCTCAATTAGCACACAAGTTACAAAATTGAATTTCCAGAAATATTAAATGATTTAAATAACAAAATTATATAACCAAAAATATTAAACAATTTAAATAACAAATTTCCCTCGATTGCCAATGTTTAAAAGACAATAAAGAGAAGAGAATATATATTTATAATATTACACTGATAGATGTATTATTCTTTTAAAATTTTTCCTTTCAACAATGTTAATATCAATTTGCCCCCAAAATGTTATTGAAATTTATGAAAAAAATTTAAAATAGAAATAACTTAAACTATTAATGTTTGCATTGATTTATAATAAAGCATTTCTCTACAAAACTGATTCTTGGGCCTGCAAGGCATCGGTCGACTCTAATTATTAATACTTCTATTTACACATTATAAATATATTCATAATTTGATATTTAACTGTGATTTATTTGAAAAAATTGTCATGTATTTATTAAAGACATTTTCGGTTAAACTTTTTATTTTATTATTATTATTTTTAATGTTTATTTTTTAATCTGTTATAAGTACATTAATACATACAATACAATAATATTTTTTTTGTTGTTCTACACTTCTCTAAAAAGTATACACTTGTGCAGAGAAGAGGATTATATATTAATAATTATTGTTTACAATACCTAGCTTATAATAAAATAAGTTAATAGCAATAACGTTATAAAATATTATAATTTTTGGGGTACAAATTTATCTTTAAAATGTTTTTGATGGCATTGATTATTACTTGCTGTCGAATATATTTTTTCTTATGTGCGTATAGTGATGTTGAGCAAATGATGTGTTAATTTTTAAGCATGAAAATACAAATTTGAACATAGTACGATTTTCAGTACGATAGTAAAATTATATATATTTTTTTCTTTTAATATTTGAAGAATAGAATTTCATTTAAATAGATCACAAAATGTTGGTTCTTTGAATTTTTCAAAAAGTAATTTTGTCAAATATTCTTTTGGTTTTTTTAACATTACTTTTATGATAAGTTTTTATACATATTTTTACTTGAATCAGGCTAGTATTACAAGCTGATCCCCAACTAATGATGGCATATCGTAATATGGATTGAACAAAAGCGTAGTATACTATGTATACATTTATAAGTAATGAGCAATATTTTCTAAGCGTAGGATTAGAATTATCCTTCAATTTGTATCCGTAATATTAGTTTATTTATTAATATTAGGAAACACATTAAACATGTAATGAAGGACTATTTCATTATGTAAAACTAATTTTAAAGCGAATTGAATAATCAGACAGTTAGGCGCTTCTTTCATCCACCGTCTCATTCTTTCTTACGATACAGTTTAACTGATATTAGTATACGATCTGTGGAGTAATAATTGTGATTTTTATTAATTTAAATTTACGTATTGTGAATCTATTAGATTGTTAAACTATATTCTGTAAATTATAATTATAATTCAATCTAACATACCGAACTAAAACTTTTTCGTGATAGTTCAGTATCGTTTATCAAGCAGTTTAATAAATCATAATTTTCCTCCAGCATTACAGGAATAAATTTTCGTTAAATTTAATATAGGTATACGTAGTTATTTTATAATTTTGTAAAATACAGAATTTACAGCATATTGCTTGCTTAACTTGAACTAATTTATGTAATAATTAGTTCTGTATGAACAACATGTTAAAGTAAAGATTTTGTGCTTATTTTACTGTAATATACAGTTCATATTTTAAATGATGGAATATTCATTTATAAAATGGTTAAGTATTCCAAAAATACACAATATAGTAGTTCAATGATGGCTGGCGCTTATCAACACATGTCGGGATAAAATATTGATTAAAACATAATTTCACAAAATAAATATTGAAAACAATACATGCCTAATTTATTAAAATAAATCGAATTTAGATACTTTCGTTCTATATAGTTTAGGTAATTGACAAAAAGATCTTTGAAATTGCGGTGTTGGTGATTGGTGCTCAGGCGTGGGTTAATCTTCTCTTGTATATTTATACAAGATATGTTTACCGTGTGTTTATTGGTCATTCTCAATTTATACACAAGACTTAGTATAAATATCGGGGCGCTTCTAACAGCGCACGAGACAATAGAGTGGTTGACGAGCAGATGTATGTACACCGCGTTGTATTTTATATATTTTAGTATGCTCGTAATCTAATTATATACTTATGTATACATGCATGTGGTGGCTGGCGAGATGAAAGATTCTCAGGGCACAACAAAGGGAACAGTAGAGGGCATTAGGGACATTTTTTAAAAGTGGATAACACAGCCTATCAGGAGGATGGGAAGTGGATGGTGTATGCGGATGGGGGGTATATATACCCTAGAGGATAGGGAGGATTACTATCCTTGCAACGCCAAGGGTATCAGATAGCACTGAATACGTATTTTACGATTATATATTCTTCGTTTTGTAAGCATGAATTGGTATGTGGTAGGAACTTAATAATAATACAATTATTATTATTTACTATTTAATTATTGTTTATAACTATTCAGAATTGTTAGTAAAAACACTAAAATAAATTAACTATATTACTATATATGCTATTACATGAACTCGTTTCAAGTACCACTACAACGTTGCCATCTATCGACCAAATTTGATAATTCATTTTTCATATGTCAACTCAATGAGAATCAGATTTTTGTTGGAAATTATTTAAAGCAATATTTTTTATCAGTAAATTTTTTTTAACACATTATACGCCTGAAAAATCAATATTTTTTAATTTTTATATATTTTTCTTATTTTGACCAGTATATTATTTTAGCAATATTTGAATATATAAGAACACACAATTACTGAATTTTTACCTATAAAGGCACTGTTATTAACTAAATATCAGATATTTTATAGAGACAAAGATATTTTATTATAATTTAAAGGGATGACATATAGAAATATGGTCGATGGATAACTATATTACCACGGTAGGAATAGGATAGTGATTTTTTGTTTACCTCACTTGTAGTGCCCCAGTAGTCGGAAGGTAATGTTATTACTTACTATCTCATTTTTCCGAAAGGGTAAATAAAAATGATAGTCACACTTTTCTTTCTTAACATATTACTGTTGCCTCATTTCACTACATCTTTTATTGAATACTCATGAATTGTTGAAGTTTTTCCTCTTCTTACACGGACATCATTTGTAGGCTGCCCAACATAATGATTAATTTAATTTATTTTTAAACGGTTCATAAGCAATGTACGTCAGTAACATGTTCGATTGTTTATATGTACAATACAACAAATTTTAATAAACCAGGCAAAATACTATAAATAGTGACAGAACATATAGGTTCTTAATTTCTGGTACTATTATTTAATTAATTAAATAATTATTTTTAAACATGCGAGAAGTAAGTACTTATGTATGTAGATTGAATAAGCAACGGTTAGTTGATTCATTTGTATAAAAAAATGGAACGTCTCGAGATCAACATATTTCATATCCAGTATATAACTATTTTATTCAAAATGTGGGCGCGTATGACTTGCTGCTATTATTAAAATTGTGACGTACACATGTCGAGAATTACTTTTATCTATATAATTTGCATTAGGTAATAAATAAATAAACGTATTATTAAGGGGAACACATTATTACTATGAAGTTGCAGTTTTTCAAATATAGTATATGAGTTGTATTAATGTTTCCAAAATTTAATAAAAATGAATTAATTCATTTGTTTAAGATTTTCCGTAAATATAAAATAGTTTGCTTTCAAGTAATCGAATAACAGACGTATCAATTTTAAAGTGCATTTATCGCTAATTTACAATGTTGACGCGGTGTAATAGGTCAGCGCACTTTCCTGGTTATGAAGGGTTCCTGGTTCGAGTCCGAGTGGTAACAAAATATCTTTTCGATAAATGGATTTAATCTGTATATCTTTCTTTTTTTATTCATTAATTTGTATTAAAATAAACATATGATCGAGTTCTAAAATAATATTTGTCGTTCAGAGTACGAGTGCACATAAATACATCTCTGTAAATTGAAGCATGCAGCGATATGTGCATAAAACACATATAAACTATGTTGCTTGCACTCTTGTATATGTGTTTATTTTAAGAAATGTTATTTTATGGTAATATTAATTGATAATTGAAAATGTTTGTGTGTTGACATTAATAATATTTCGCTGCCCGAGCGTACGTTTGGAGTAGCCGCCACTGCATATTACGTATATCGGATGTACGTACTTTGGACAGCGGTACAAAGGTAAAGCTACGGCTACATACATATTCATGTATCCTGTATAGCGAGCCCCTTCAAGGGAACGAGTACACCTGGGACTGCTTCTAATTACGCATGTCGTAGCCAAATGAATTCATTATCGGAACACATTTTACTTTTTCCCCAACCAATGGCGTGATTTATCGACAAACTTTCTGGGCGAACGGTCGGTAAACGTAACTGGCAAATGGATAGAAATTTGTTACAGGGTTGCGGGACTCCTATTGGGTAGTTCAAAATGAGAAATAAAATAATATTATTTAAAATTATTACTCAATTATTTGATGGTGTGTTTGCAGACTTTAGAGCTTTACAGCTTTGTGACCCTTCAAACGGTTCAAATTAATACCAAAATATGACAGTCGTGAGATAAATAGCCCAAAATAATTACAGTTATGAGATAAATAAGAATAAAGAGAGTTGTGACGTGCTTGTTGGTCTAGTGGTAAGATACTCGCCTAGTGATCACGTGGTCGTAGTTTCGATTCTCGTTCAAAGAGACAATCAAGTTAGACGTATTTTCATAGTAAAATTATCTAGTTTAGTTTGAAAATAGCAAGATGTTACCAACACATCTCTATTAAAATATAGCCCAAAGTAATGGCAATTATGAGATAAATAGCCCAAAGTAATGACAGTTATGAGATAAATAACCCAAAATAATGACAATTGTGAGATCGAAAAGTCTGAGAAGGGCTGATTATGCTGAGAGAAGCGAAAACAAAATGTCTTCTAAGGAATCTCGGCCGAAACACAACCACCAGGCAGCACAAGATTACAGATTTCGGACTAGAGAGATTTGTCTCGAGAGTGTTTGCGCAGTAGGCCTTGATGATGAAATCATTTACTTTAAATTGATTTAAAATTGTCTGAAAAATATTCGGAAATATATTTCTAGATTTATTCAATGATGTACACAAAATTTCTCCAGAAAGTTTAAAATAAAAAAGGAAAATTAAATATACTAGGAAACGATTCTCTGAAATTTACTCCATAAAAAGTAATCTAATTTTTTTTTATATTCCAGGTATATTTTTATAAAATTTAAATTAAATTTCTAAATACCTAGTTCAAATATATAAGTCAACTTGTTAATTTAGTACAGTGAGATTCGATTTTAATTTAATAGATTACAATCATCTAATATCATCTAAGTATTTGAGTAAGATTATCAATCAAGACAATGAAACAAAAAGCTTCAATACCTATGGACGATTAATTTTTTTTATATGAATTATATAAACATATATGTATACAGTGATGTATCTAAGAAATGTTACAAAAAATTTACGATTTAAAAAAAAACTTTACACTTACGCATAGATGAAATTGGAGATAAATAAAAAAATGAGAATACAATTTGTACCATTTTTTAGAATTATTAATTATTTAGAATCACAGATCACCAAATATATACGAACATGAACAAACGCAAATTCCTCGTTCCAATATTTTCATTTTGGTGTCCCCTACGTGATCACTTTGGTACCGCTTACGCAATTAAATAGCTCCGCGACTTTTTTTAAAAATATGACTAGATTTAGACGAAAATTTAAACTGACAATATAATATGCATTAATGTAAAATATACGTTTTGTTTACATAAAAATTTAATTTTCGAAGAGTAAATATTTTTACTGTTGCATAAGTGTGACATAATCTATCGGATTTATGTTTCCCCCAATAATGTGTGTAGAATGCCCCTCGTCCCTCTACTAATGTTTCAAACCCTTCTCCTATATGTACACTTTATTTCATGTCTATTCATTTACTGGTCTGTGTTTAGAACGTACAAGATTAGCATTGTTTTAAAATAGTACATTTATGGATCGGGTGTTTTTGTGCTAGCTATTTAAAAAGATAATCGAATTAAGGATATAGGGAGAGTAGTATGTATCCCGTAATATGCACAAATCTCTTATATTGAAGCGAATAAGATCAATACCGAGGATAAGACCGAGACGTTGGTGGATGGGTAATATCAAAACAGACCTGCTAGAGGTAAGCGAGTACCCTAAACTCTACAAAGGTAGACTTTACAAAGGGATGTATGGTGTTCTAAATTGACTGTGACATTGACATGAGGCCGCTAAAGAAAAAGAAAAAGAAGAAGAATTATCAAGTTATGTATCATTAAATGAAATATAAAAACTTAATATTATTACAGTAATTGAAACAGAAGGTTCTAAATCTTTTACGTGCATTTTCATATAGTTTGAAAAGCACCCCAGAGATCTGACATTTTTTGTGAAAGATAAAGAGAATTAGAAATAATTCGATAATATAAACTGTTTTTTTATTCACAATGCTACATTATCCATAAAGTTGCATAAAATAAAAACATGTTATGTTAACGCAGTTTAAAATAAAAGTAGACTACAATTCAACATATATATATATATTAAACAAATATTGTAAATAAATTGGGATCCCATCTCAATACCGTGTATACGTGATGAGAATTTGTTCTCGATATAAACTCAGAGATCAGTTTGAGATAGTTAGAAAGAGACAAAATCTTAAACCACTGTACACGGCGTTCGTTTTGACAGCGAGATTTGATACGTGTCATCTAAAACTAATACAGATTCTAATTCTGAAAGTTAGATATGTTATTAAATATTAACATTAAAATAAGGCGTTAAATTACAAACATTTATTTATTTATATTGTAATCACGCCCTTATGGGTTTTTACAAATTAATTATAAAAAAACATGTGTAGAAACAAAAGTAGCATGGAATATACATAAATAAAACAGAAATTGAAATAATTGATTAAAAATAAAAATTAAGCAAAAAAAAGAATGGCACAGAATGGCCGAGTACCAAAATCAATTATACCTTGGTATAATCAAAACGGCATCAAAAACATCACTCTTATATTTAAACACTGAACATCGGAATATATCTACAAGACTAAAATCGTTCCCAAGTCTGTGACGTCTTTGTAAGGGTGCATTCTTATAAAAATTTGTACAAGATGTATTAACATAGAAAAGCGCCAACAACCTGGTACTCCGCGCGAGAACGTGGTATACAATCAGTTTAGTTAAATTAAGGGCGTCCAGCATGCCATTTACTATTTTAAATAAAAATAATAAATTACTTAAAGTTCTTCGACACAAGTTAGTTAAATTAAGAGTGCTTATTGGACAATCATAATTCATTTGTTCGACGGGTGTACACAGTTTGAAGTTAATAAATGTTAAACTTTCCAATTTTAATTCGTGCACTTTGTATAATGGAGATCAAATTGTTGAGTTGTTTTATAAATTGCTACGAACCACAGCTGTGTATAAAAGTTTAAGAATTGCGTTTTGCGTTTTAACTGCTACTGTGGAGATTCAAAATCACCCAAATGACGGAGAGAAGTAAAGTGCGATACGGCGAATCTCTGAGATACGATGAGCACACGGAGAGTACGAAAGCCGAGTGCCAAAGCATCTCATCCGTATCTCAGAAATTGTCCTAAAAATCTCTTCTGTGGACACGGACCATTGTATTTCTAATAATATTTGTGATCGTAATATCTGAGATTATTTAAAGTATTTTTTTTTGCCCTACTCAATAAAAAACATCAAAATATAATAATAAATAATCGTTATACACAATGCTTTCAAAATATCCAAAAGCAAAGTTCCACAAAGAAGACGCATCAGAATAAAGTAGAAGCTTATGGGCACGTCTAACAGAATATTTTATTAATACCTAAATGGAAAAGCTAGCTCTCTGTCATCAAGAAAAATAAAATAATATATAACTGGTGACATTGTCCATAACGGGAGAATAACCCTGAATGAAAATGGTTGAAAATTTGCGATACCTTTTTGTTGTTACTGCGGAGTTTGGTCGGAAAATATAGGATTATGATTCCATTTACGCGCGACCGTAAGAGCATAAGAGCGTAAAAGTCGTGGTAGGTGTCGTTCAAAGTAGTCGGTCGGATAAAGTTTCTTATACGATCACAAAAACAATTAATTTAACTCGCGCCAAGTGCCCCCACGTCGGGGATAAAAACTACGTGCTTCGATCTTAAACGGGCACATTCAGGTCTTGCTTTATATAGAGTGACGTTATATCGAGGTGCGATTTATCTGACATTGTAAAATTGGAGAGAAAACTACTGAATTACTATCGCAGCGGAACGCGGGGTAAAATCAATCATTTATTTATGTATTTACAACCTCCATTATTCGAAGCACTGTAATCCGAAGTCAGAGTAATTTGAAATAATTTTTTTAAGTACATACGCGTTATGAATCATTTATTACACTTAGGGCCGGTTGTGTGATCAGTAGTAACTTTTTGATTTAGTGAAAACGGGTTGTTTAATCATTGATAAAAAAAATTTACTTCTCGAAAGTACATTCCGTAGTAAACTCATTTTATTCGATAGTAAAAACGAGAATCGATAGTTAAATATGGCGGACTCTTCACAGCTGTTCCAAAAATCATCTGACACATTGATACGCTGAAAGTTGCAGTATACGACAATTAAACATTCAATATCCCGCCATTTTAGCGATGACAGTTCGTCTGATGAAAAAATCCATAGATAATGCATATTTCTTGATTATTTGTCACGTCTATAGACATCTCATCTATAATAGTAAATTTGACGTTCGAACAACGATTTAACCACGGGCGTTAGTGAAAAGTTACTAAAGTAAAAAGGTAACATAGTAAAAAGTTATTACTAATTACACAACCGGCTCTTAGGTTACACCGTGGGGTGCATCAGATCGTGACTGTCTATTAAGTTGATGGTTGTAAATGTACATATTATGTACAATGTTTTACATAGAGATAGGTTGTATGTTGTAATTAGGATTAACAATATTGAATTAACTAGGTGCATCGCCGTCGTCGCTAGATGTCGCCTGTGTCCGCTTTACCGTAACATCAACGTTTAAAACTTTATATAAATTTTCTTTCATATCTCGTAAATCATTTAAAAGTTGTTAATATCTGGTTAAGAGGTTTAAAATTAAAAATATATGGTTTTTGTGTATTTTTCTAATTAAATGTCTTTGTCTATTATATTGCCATTAGAAAACTTGCGTTTTAGAGTTTTAATATTTGTCATGTTATTAATATTAAGTTACCGTATAGTTTGGTTGTTTCTGTCGGTGTCAGATTCAAGTTGTAAACCAATTTCAGTATTTTATTTTGTTGTCTTTGAAGTTTGTTTTATTTCCTGTTCTCCAGAAAGGTATACTATATCCTATTTTACTCTTGACATATGTCTAATACATCAGAATTTTTATATTATTTTGTGTATATTTTATGGAATAAATCAGATGGTTTGTTCATCGATTCAATTATGTATAGTCCATTTGAGGTGTTTGTACATGTATACCTGTGCATACTTACATTACTTTATTTTTATAAATAGTAATTTTGATATTATATTATAAAAAAACAATAACATGAATGTAATTTCTATTTTTAGTTTGATATTTGTAATTTGTATCTTGAAAGAATTACAAATGAAAAATTAATAAGAATTATAAATGAACCGTGTGAGATAAATGTATAGATGTATATGTAGATGTGGTAAATTCTATAAAATGCAGTGTGAATACATAAAATGTTAGATAAAATAGTGAAGCTTGCAATGGCATGCGAAAATTTATTTCATTTATCAATGAAGGATAATCAAAAACTGTCTACTTTACCACTGACGGTAGTCTAGAAAAGTAGCCAGGACAATACTTTAGGTGAATACCTATTGCATCCCACACAGTAAATTAAAAGTGTGTTATATCATTGTATGTTCACTTCTGATAAAAAAATAATGTCAAACAAATGTAAAAAAAAAGAAATGCGATTCGGAGAATATTAATCTATCTTTATGTTCTAAAATAAGACAATTTAATAAGCTTTAATTTTAGGTTAGTTTTAGTTTTTCTCTTAATCTTCTTTTGGTCGACTTTTTCGGTTGCACGGAACACGGAAAAAATTTAAGTTGTGCGACGCATATTCGTTCTAGGTGAAATTTATTTACGTGTCTCATTTTGTAATTTTATTTTCATTTGATATTGTATTTGTGGAGGCATATCGCCATCATAATCAATAATACAACCTTGCACAAAATTAGGCTCTCATTAGCCGCAAAAACACGCCGGTACTGACCGAAAAACAGGTGCCAATACAACACGTCGCATCCGCTCAGAGTCGGCCGTAGTGCGTCACTTCTCTCGTAGCCGCTTCCCCGACGAGATCACTAGAACTATTACTCCATGTACTTCCTACTGTAATTGTGTTCAAGCGTCAAATAAATTCGTGACAATTGTAAGTAGTCTTTTTTGTTGCACCTGCTCTTGCTACATACACACGCATATTTAACTCCGCGTTATTAAGTCAAACGAACAGGTGAACTCCGGGCGCTCGCATATACAACCTTCTGATTCCTATCCACAGACCAGTAAATAAATATACATGAAATAAAGTGTACATGTAGGATAGGGATTTGGAACATTAGTTGCGGGAAGAGGGGCATTCTACACACATTATTTGTGGATACATAAATCAGATAGTTTATGACACATTTATTAATTAAATCTTTGTGTAAACATGACGTATTTTTCACATTAATACATATAATTATATATTGTCAGCGTTTAAATTTTTGTTTTAATCGAGTCTTATATTTCAAAAAAGGAGCGGAGCTATTTGATTGCGTATGTGGTACCAAAGTGATCACGTGGGTGATACCGTAATGAAAATATTGAGATAAAAAATTTGTGTTCCTATCATATAATGATAACATTTAACCACATTAATCACACTTCACCCATAGTGATTATTCACAATAATTCTTTGGATGCATTACGCAAACTTATCTCCAGATATTTGTAGTTTTAACTTAGAGTACTGGCGATGATAATACGTTTCAGGTTTGCTCTGGTCGCTACCGCCCGGGACAAGCGCCCGGTGCAGACTGCTACTGATGTCCTAATAATATATGTTCGTCTCCAGGAATGAGTTTTAGTTGTGTGGGAGTTAGACGTAGACGCCGGCATAAATGTTTCACCTTCAAAAGAGAAAAATAATCCGCGACATGGAAAAACCGAAAGATAAAAGCGGTCTCTTTAAACTACTCCAGTGACAAAACGCCACGAAGCGTGAAATTTTAGGTTTTCTTGCCCTTTAAAATTGAGTTGTCAAGTGTGGAATAATAATACACGGGATGATTCCGATGGTACCTACGTCACTCCTTTGATGCCGGTAAGCGGATATTCTTGAGTATGTAACAAAGACATATTTTTACCGTCAAGCCCCTAAACCTCTCTATGAGGAGGATTCCACGGAGGCAGAGTAATAATTTTCTGCGGAGAGGTTTTCCATGCCAGCACTTTATTTTTACGCCGAATTTTCTCGGTCGCCATAAATTTTTAAAAGATTCTCGCGGAGTGAGTTGTGTCATTACGCGTTTTAAGGCCCGTCTCTTCGGGCACGAGCGTCACAACAAGCGAGCCTTCAACTTGTAAAAAGGAACACACCCTTCACTCGCTGTGTAATTGCTCAGCACTAACACGATCGATACTTTCGTCGGTTCAATTTAATTTATTAGAATTATAAATTAATTGAGATCGCGTATCTTATCAAATATATATCGGAACGAGGCTCGGGTATTGAGTATTACTAAAATAGAGTTAAGTTAATAACTTTCAGTAAAAAAAGAAAACGATTCAAAACAGTAATTTTTTATATTTAGTATAACAGATTGGGTCCTTTTATTCGGAAGACTTATGTTAGCAGTGCCATTTTCTCAACAATTCTTGTTTTATTTACAAGCCTTCCCCATCAGCAATTTGGAATGTCCACCGTAAAATCTTCGCGGAATGAAGAGACTGGATGTTCATAAAAGCTTTAGTTTATCTACTGTCAGAATTGGTCGGAGGGGCTCAAATTAATGAACCAACTGAGCATGAGACACTTTTCGCGGTAGAGTTTATAAAACATTGCATCCTTTAACAAGTTTTTTAGGTTCTGAGTATCTTTCTTACACCAAAATACGTAGATTTGCTTATTTTAATACCACTATACCGCGATAACTTTGGTACCACTTACGCAATTGCAAAATTGATTTTATATGTATATATTTATAATTAATACATTAAATTAGTATTTAACACATCACAGACCTATGTTATGAATAATTACAACTTCACAATAAGAATGTGTTCTCCTTAATAATATAAGTTGTATCAATGTGTCCAAAATTTAATAAAAATGAATTGATAATTCTGGCGTCTGCAGTCGGTTTACTCAAAGGTATTTGTTATTCCGTAAAAAGAATGTAGATGGCTTTCAAAAATAATGGAACGACAGATGTATTAATTTGAAAAAGTGTAACAAATAGGTTCGAAAATTTGTCATGAAAAATACTGGCGCTATAACACAATTGGTAGTGTACTTCCCCGGATTGGAAATAGAGATCCATGTTCGAATCCCGGTAGCGCAAAAACAGTATTTTTCGACAAAATTGATTTTATATGTATGTTTATATTTATAATTAAATTAAATTAATTAAATTAGTATTTAAAACATCACAGACGGTCTGTTCTGAATAATTACAACTTCTCAATAAGAATGTATTCTCCTTAATAATATAAATATGACTCGATTGGAACGAAAATTTAAACGCTGACAATATAATATGTATTAATGTAAAAAATACGTCTTGTTAATACAAAAATTTAATTTTCGAAGAAAAATAGTTTTACTGTTGCTTAAATGTGTCATAAACTATTGGATTTATGTTTCCATCAATAATGTGTAGAATGCCACTCGTCCCGCAACTATTGTTCCAAACCCCTCTCCTATATGAACGCTTTATTTCATATCTATTCATGGTGTGTGCTTAATATAGTTTTTTCTTGATAGACAAGTAACAGTATAATATGAATTACGTGTAAAAATTGTAGAGTTATTTATACTATAAAAAAATAATCTGATCAACTCAAACGTTACTCTTATGAAAATTCTAGGTAATATTTGAAATAAGAACACTAATTCATTATCATTTAGATTTTGTTCATTTTAAGATAATATATATTTTTTTTGTTTAATAAGATATCTGTTTTCATTGAAAATAGCTATAAGAGACTCAAAATTACCTAGTTTTGCGGCTATAATACCAAATATTCACTGCATACTCGTTTTCTGCTACCAGCAAACCTTTTGAAGTCACAAGTGCACAACTTGGAGAGAGATGAACTTATATTACTTATAAGGCTGTTTATCATTCTAATTGATACATTGAATTTGTATTAAAAATATCACAACTTCACAATAATAATATGTTCTCCATATTAATATTTTTCTTTTAAAAATGTTAAACATCCGCCTAAGTAAATCTATTTTGAGCGTTTGCTTAGCAATCACATCCTTAACAATATTTTCAGAATAAGCCGACACTCCCAGCAGCAGAGCAGATTAAACTTTCAAATTATGATAGTTTTAAATAGTAGAAAAATTGAAATTTCTTGGATCAACAAGGTACATGACATTTTGGTCAAAATTGTTTTTAATTATATCAAAATTATATATTTAAAAAAATATATTTTCATAGCACTTGTAATATGTGCAAAACGTTAACTGTAAAAATAAAATATATGCGTGATATAACATGCCCGAAATCAGAAATAAGTTTATTATTTTTTAAAATTATTATAAAGCGTTTTTTTTGTAAAAAATTGCCACGTGGTCAATGAACAAAAAGTAAATTATAAAAAAATTTTTCCTTATTGTTCCAAGAACACGATTTAACATGACGGCTTGTTTTGAAATATTCATATATTGTACAAAAATTACACGAACGCAATATAATACGTATATTTTTGAGTATTTGGATAGCAATCACATTTTTGAAAATATTATTTTCAGAATAAGTCACCATTTACAGTAACTGGAGCAATCGACTGAAAAATGTATAGTAATAGATTCTCTCAAAAATATTTAAAGATCGTTATGCTCCGAGCTCGGTAAAGTACAGCTCGGTGAAGTAAAGGTCGGTGAAGTACAGCTTGAGCAACGAGCGGCTCTAAATGTACTTGATTATTTATATCGAAGCGGCAAACCAGTGTGGTTACCTCGAGCACTCATCATGTCGTGCTTAGTGTGTAGGTTACTTCTATTTACATCAACTTCTCGCTGTTTGTTAATTACGGAAATATAAATGGAAGTGGTTTTTGTTAAATTGAGTTAGTTCCGAATTTCGTGCGCTGTCTGCTACGTAATAAGGGAGGTTTTTAATTAAGCAGCTTAACATTTCAGAGGGGGCAGTGTTTTAAATGTATTTGCTTTATTATAATTACGAAAACTTTCAGGAGCTTAATTTTTCAACTGAAAGTGTACATTTAATAATAAATTGGTAGACAATGTGATGAGGCCCGTTTTTGAAGAGAATTTTTCATTATTTATTGCGCTTTGCTATAACTTCTGTATAGAAACCTTTTTGGCATTTATGCGGTGGCATTATTCATATCGACGACCACACTCAGCTGGTTGGCGGGTTGCCACACTTCATTCAAGGCGAGGAATGAATAGTAACAGCCTGGGTTCTCACTGTTCCAAATTATTGAGGACTTTCATCATCCGCACGGTCGCTATGCCTACATAATGAACATGTGGATAGGTCCATATTAGGACATATTCTGAAGAAAAGAAAGAACATCTGAGCTCTAAATTGGATCAAACTACGGAGATCCAACTTCGTCTTTATCATTTAAAATACAGTGCTAAAAAGTAATGTACACATACGAGAATGATCAACTGTACCATATCAACATTATTACTAA